>JAJMES010000001.1:186197-232900 GCA_030574275.1 Pichia sporocuriosa
AAAAAAAAAAAAAAAAGAAAAGAAAAGAAAAGAGGAAAATTTGCTTACGTCACAAATCGGGTATCAATAGAAAAGTTTGTGTTGTTTATTAATGTTGCCAGTTTGAATTTGTAGTATAAGTTGATAGATAAGTAATGGTAAAGGAGGAGGAAGAAATTCTTAGTTTATTTTAATTTAGGGATTCGTTTGACATTTAATGGTGATTTTGTTATTCTGATTCATTTACCTGCATCAGCGGACATAATTAATTGGTAATTTATTCATAACACAAAGAAGAATAAAACACAAGCTTACTGATAGGGATATATTAAAGAATCTAGAATAAATGGTAAATATTGTTGAAGATACTACGATAAATATGGCAGAACGAAATACGCCTAATATAATGGATGTCGATTTTGATCCACCGATAACGACAAATCCTAAATTAAACTTTCAAACGCCACCTTCAATATCATCAGCTATATTTGGTGACAATGAAAAAAATATAACTAGACCAGGGAATCCTCATACTATTCAAACTACATATGGTGATGTTCAGAATTTACCAACACCAATTGCGGCAATTAATGACAGTGCATTGGAAAACAATTCTCTAACAACGAATAGTCCAACGATAAATGATTTTGTATCAATGAGTACAGATTGTAATACAAATATAGAAAATATAACATCACAGCAAATAACATCTCTTAATCTTCCGAAAACACGTCAAAGAAATGATTTGAAAAGGAATATACTCTCCAATACAAACATGGCTTTAGATTCGTCCGTTGTTGATAACATTCAAGTTGATAACGTTAAAATTGATCAACCTAAAAGATTCACATCTGAGTTTCAAATACAAGATAGTGAAGGGTCAAATAATATAAGTGCTAATAATACATCAAAAACGAATACCTTTGGAAATATAATCGGAAATAAGATCAGAAGTAATAATAGTAATAATAGTAAATTTTCCTCAACGTATAATTTCAAACCAGTTGATAGAGTCGTTTCTTTACCAATATATCAAAACTCAATACTGAATACAAATACAACAAATGGAAAATGCAATAGATTAAATTTAAAAATCCCAAAAACTGAACCAATCCCAGAAGGTTCTGAAAAACACGAAGATTTAAACGATACTTCTAAATCAATAGTTACATATGAAATAAACTCAGGGAGCGTTCAATGTTGGGAAATTTTGTATGAGATTGGATCAGGATCTTTTAGTAAAGTATACCTTGCAAATGATGGTATAACTGCATTGAAAATAACAGATATTTCATCAAATAAAGATATCAATAAATCAAAAGAATTACAATTGAGGATTCAAAATTCTTTAACTAGAGAATTAGAAATTTTAAAATTACTGAATCATCCAAATATAATTAACTTGGTAGGCACAGATTATAATAACTTTGAGTTGAAAAATCCAATTAATAAAATAACAATGGCAATTGAATATTGTAAAGGTGGTGATTTATATTCTTTCCTTTTAGAGAAAAGGTCAAGTATTTCCTCAGAATTAATTAGATACATTTTTTCAAATATAGTCTCAGGTGTGTCATATATGCATAAAATGAATATATGTCATCGTGACATAAAATTAGAGAATATACTATTAAAATATTCATATTCTGAAATTTTAAATAGTGGTGAAAATATGGCAAGTAAAAAGGTTCCAATTGCTGTACTTTCAGATTTTGGTTTAAGTAAACAAATTGATGTTAACGATCCATTATTGTCAACGAGATGTGGATCAGAAGATTATGTTTCACCTGAATTATTACTTGGTCTGCCATATGATGGTAAACAGAATGATTGTTGGTCAGTTGGTGTCGTATTATATACTATGCTTGAAAATAGACTACCATTTGATCCACTACCTAATGAAAGAGAGAATAGGGTTAAACGTAATACTAAACCTTCATATCGGATAGCAATGATATCTTGGAGTTGGTATTTGATGAAAGATGAACATCTGGGTACTGAATATAAACTTGCAAAAGATATTACAAAGGCATTGCTTACCAAACGTAACAAACGTGCCACTATTGATGATGTTAAGGAGAATATATGGTGCTCACCTTATATTATAGACGAAAAATAATCAGTACGTTGAAGTACATGATTTATAAAAATATGAATACATATAGTAAAAAAAAATGAGACAAGGGAAACAAAAATACACATATATGTATAAATATATATAAAACTATAAAATAAAAAATATAAGATAAAAAAATATAAGATAAAAAAATATAAGATAAAAAAATATAATATATAATATATAATATATAAAATATAAAGTATAAAGTATAAAGTATAAAATGAAAAAATGAAAAATGAAAAATGAAAAATGAAAAATGAAAAATGAAAAATGAAAAATGAAAAATGAAAAATGAAAAATGAAAAATGAAAAATGAAAAATGAAAAATAAAAGATGTAAAATAAATCTCTAAAAATGGTTTCTACCGAAATGGCTTTTGTTTTTTTCTCTTTTTTTTTTTGTATTTAGGAAAAACAGGAAACGTAACAATCAGTAATAAAAATAAAGCCAATGAGTATTCATATATTGATTTTGATAATGAATTGAGAAAAATAACCAAAGCAAAAATTGTAAAAGTTTAGTATTTAGGAAAGTATGTTAAAATATTAACAAGTTATAATTAAGTAAAATAATAATAAAAATACAGTTGAAACAAGTAAAGGATTTAATAGATGAAATATGATCATCAATTAGTATTCATTTAAAAATGAATATCTTTCATTGAAAAGTTCGTAGTTTGAAATTTCAAATTGAAACATATTAATTAAATTTGAAAAAATCTTACAATGGAAATAGATTGGTTCATTAATTTCATTAAATTGATAAATTTGATCTGAAGTAGGAAGTTTATCTTGAACAACATGACTATTAGATCTATAAGAAGTATTATTCAAATTATTTAAATTTAAATCATCCAATTTAATATCCTTCTTTTCTAATTCATAATCTAACAATGGTTTAAAATTTTTCTCCAATGGTAAAATTGCACATAACCAAATTCTAGTTTTATAAATTTTAAATAATTCTTTAATTAAACCTCTAAAATCTAAACGTTGTAAACAATAATAATAAATAATCAATTTTTTTTTATCAAATTGAAATTCAACATTTTTAATAATTAAATTTAAATTTAATGAAGCTGAATAATTTAAACAAATTCTATAAGCCATTATTTCATCATTATATTTTATTATAAGTTGATTTAATTCATGTGGTTTTGCAAATCTTAAAATTTGTTTATTTGGTAAAGTGATGAAATTTTCATCTTCATTAATAATTGATTTTTGATTATTATTATTATTATTATTATTATTATTATTTGAACGTAATTTAGATTTATCAGTATCATTTGATGAACTATTACCAAATTCTAAACTTTTAAGATGTAATTTTTTCTTTAAATAATTAAAAAATAAAGCAAATTTAAATTCAATAATAGGTTTTAAAACCATAACTAAATCTTTACCTCTATCACCTTCAATTATAATTAAATCTTTTGGCATTAATTGTAAATTTGAATTTTTTGGTAATGATATAATATCTAATCTACCATTTTTATTTAAAATTAATGAATAATTTTTATTGTTTATATGAGTTGAAGATTTTAAATCTTCATTTTGATTTAATAAAAATTCTAATAATTTATCAATCCTTTTTTTAATTATATCAAATTGAATATTTGAATTTAAATCTTTATTATTTGATAATCCTAATAAATTATTTAATTGATCAACTACTTGCATTGCTGAATTAAAATCACCAAAATAAATTGAACATTGATCAAATTGCCTTTTTAAATCAGGTGATGTAATAATTGTATTTGTTAATTTATTTAATAATAAACCATCATCAAGTAATATAAAATTTGAATCATATTCTGAATTTGAATTATTTAAAATTGTATCATTATTTATAATTTTAGGTTGATTCAAAATTGAACTTGTTGATAAATTTGTCGATAAAGAAGAATAATCAATACTTTTATTCCTAATATTATTCTCATATACACCATTTCTTTGATTATTAAAATGATTTAATTTTAAAGGGTAATGTTTTAAATTAATTGAATTATTAGTATTACTATGTACATCAGCTGCATAACTTGGTCTTCTATTAAAAATATTATTAACACCACCTTGAAGTTCTAATGGTAAATTAAAATTTGAATTATAATTATTTTGATTCAAAGATTGAGTTTGTTGTAAATTATTATTAATTAATAATGAATCTTTACTAGCAGAACTAAATGATGAATGTGGAGAAACAAAAAGATCTTCTTGTTTTATTGGTAAATTCAATTGAGGATTTAAAAAAATATCGTTATCAATTTTATTATTAAAGAAAGCTTGTGCATCATTAAATTCCTGTGAATTATGTTGGAAATTAACGTGTGGAACTGATCCAGTTCTTCGTTGTAATTGTTGTTGTTGTTGTTGCTGTTGCTGTTGCTGTTGAAATTGAAGTTGTAAAAGATACTGTTGCTGTTGTTGTGTTTGATTATATGTTTGCTGCTGTTGTTGTTGTTGTTGGTGATGTTGTTGATGTTGTTGATGTTGAGGATATTGTGATTGTAATTGTGGTTGTGCTAAACTCCTCGAATCGAGGGCAAAATTGGATGTTGTCCCATCTATAAAATTAAAATTTCCTTGGTTAGATGACATTATCTTTAATATGTATATGTCTATGTATATGTCTATGTATATGTCTATGTATATGAGATCTTGTATCTATCAAAAATATTTATAAGTGTATGTTTTGTTTTAATCTATAATTATATCTATAATAAACTTTTTTTGTTAAAATATATATTTATCTATTTTTCCGTTTTCCTTTTTTCCTTTTTTCCTTTGAAGAATGTATTTTAATAAATGAAAACCTGTTTCTTTTAATAATTTATTTTTTTTCTTTTTCTTCTTCTTCTTTTTGTTATTCTCTTATTTGAATTTTATTCTAATAACAATTTATTTATTTATTTATATATATATATATATATATATATATATATTCTTCCTTTTTATTATGTTATTGTTATAGTATATTTTTTCTAACTCTTTTTCTCTTCACCAAAAATGAAATGAAGAAATCAATGATGATGATAAAAAAAAAAAAAATTAATCCTAGGTATAGCAAAGTTGAATTTTAAATGTTAAAATTAAAGATAAATTACAAATAAAGATATTCCATAAAATCCAATTGTAATTGAAATATAAAAAAAATAAAATAAAATAAAATAAAATGTATAAGCTGTATAAACTATAATTACACAGATTCCAAATAAAAAATAAAATAAAAAAAGTTTGAACAATAATTGAATATTAATTAGAAAAAGAAAGAAAAAAAAGAGAGATAATACTATAAAGTTGTTGATATAAATAAAATAATAAATAAATAAATAAATAAATAAATAACTAAAGAAAGAAAGATATCAAGTAAAATCAATCAATCAATCAATCAATCAATTAATCAAAAAGAAACAGTAGTAAAAGTAACAACGAAAACAATAAAAAAAAAAAAAAAAAAGAGAGAGAAAGACAATTTTCCAGGTGGCAAAACCTTCAGCCGGTTCGATAATAATAATAATAATAATAATAATAATAATAATAATAATAATAATAATAATAATTGTTCTATTTTATAATTTTATAATTTTCTATTTTACAATTTTACAATTTTATAATTTCCAATTTTCATGTCTCTTGTTATATATAACCTCTCTTTACAAATAAATATGCGCATCATCTTAATCTTAATCTTAATCTTCATCTTTTCATTATTATAATCAAGCGCGACTTTTTTCGCGCTCGTGCGCTCTAGTGCGCGCGCGCAAATTTTAATATTTTAATATTTTATTATTTTATTATTTCACTATTTCATGTAAAAGTCGCGTCGCTTCTGTCACGTGATCGGGTTAATTGTCGTATATTCCCAACACCATTTAAATATTTCAGTTGATACTTGTTGATATGATATTAACATACCATAATATGATTTATTATTTAATTTTTCATTATTTGATATTGATTTATCCAATGTTAATAATTTGATATTTTCTTTAATTTTATCATTTAAATCTTCAAAAAAATTAAATCCTTCTAATGAAATTTTTAAAAATTCACAAACTTTATTACCTTTAATCGTTAAAATTAATACATTATCTTCTTCATCATAAACTTCAATTTTAATTGGTTTAATTCCAAGTTTATTATGATGCATATAAACATAACTATCATAAAATTTTAAAATTGATATTTTATTAACAATAATATATTGTGATTTATATTTTTTCTCACTATAATCTAATTCTTTTATTAATGTATAATTACCATTATCAAATTTTTTAATATTTAAAATATTAATATTCCTATCTTCATTATTTAATATTTTAGGTTTCTTTAATGGTGGTATTGATTCTATTATAATATTCTCTTTTAATTTTTTATCTTTATATCTTTTTCTCTCCTTTATTTCATCTATTTCATCTATTTCATCTTCACTCTCGGGGAAAATGTCATCAAATACTTCAGTATTTTCATAAATTTTTACAAAATTATCCCAAATATCCTTCAATTGATATATTTTCAATTTACCTAATAATTTTTCAACAGGTATAACTTCAAATTTATATAATGATACCAATTCTAACTTATTATTAAAATATTTACCCTTAACTTTAATAGCAATCCAAATATGGAAATTTTCTAAAAGCCAATTATTCTTTATTTGATATTCATCTTCATATATATCTTCATCTTCATACATTATCCTTCCATTGGAATATTTATAATATCTGATTTTCTCATGTAAATTGACATACTTAACCCGTTCACATAATTTTTCAAAATCCATTTTAAATATAACAATATCATATGTTTTATTCTTTAATTCTTTCCTTCTAAAATTTCTATCATCAAAATAATTATGTAAATTAAATTCATGCTTTGTAAAATCTGTCATATGTAATGTATATGGTGTTTTATTATCATTTGAATTAAATGATCTCTTCCTTGATATACCTAATAACATACCAAAAACAGTTACATTATCGGGATTTTTTCCTAATTCACTAATCCTATAGACATTATCATATAATAATAAACTTTTTGCATTTTCATTCATTATTGATCAAACTATTTTTATATATATACATTATAAATCACTTTTTTTTAATTAACTACTAGTACTACTTATTACTACAATACTCTATTATAAAATGTATATCATGAATATTCGCGTTACTCTCTATTTGGAACCTCTCTTCTTCCTCCTCAAATATAGATATATCAATTAGTATTTTCAATTCCTAAACAAAAGATATCATACTTCTCAATTACATAAAGTATTTTCCTTTTTTTTTACTATTTTTACTATTTTTTTTAAATTTTAATATAGTTATATTAATAGAAAGATGCCAGTTGATGACTCAATCCATCATTGAATCTCAAATATATAAAAGGGAGGGGAAAAAAAAAATCCTACACAAAGTTGATGGGGTGTAGTTAATTAAATAGGGAAAAAATAAAAATAAAAATAAAAATAGGTAATAAAAACATAAATAATTAAGAAAAACAAAAACAAAAAAAAAAAGAAAAAAAACAGCGTGTAAAGAAAAGACTTAAGAATCATTAAAAATTCGTTGACTAATATTGTTTGTGATTATTATAATATAGGTGAATGTGTTTGTTTATTCTATAATTCGACGAGTTGAGCGTGAATTTGATTTAAAAAAATAGAAGATCAAAATGTTTCATATTTTGCGTGTGTTTTTGGGTGTTTTTTTTTTTTTTTTTAATTTGGAATTTTGTATTTTGTATTTTGTATTTTGTATTTGCATATGCGAATAGAAAAGATTTATTCTAATATTGGTTCAACTTAATTTATAAAGTTAATTTCTTTGGTTGTTCCCATGGATTTTCTTGGTTAGTAAAATGACCATAAGATGCAGTCTTGAAATAGATTGGTCTAGCCAGATCTAATTCTCTAACTAAACAACCTGGTCTTAAATCAAAGTTCTTTCTAACAATTGCTTCTAATTCAGCAGATGATTTATCTGATGTACCATAAGAATCAATATAGATTGATAATGGTTCAGCAACACCAATTGCATAAGAAAATTGAACTAAACATCTCTTACAAACACCAGCTGTAACTAATGATTTAGCAACCCATCTTGCAGCATAAGCAGCAGATCTATCAACCTTTGAGAAATCTTTACCTGAGAATGCACCACCACCGTGAGCACCCCAACCACCATAAGTATCAACAATAATTTTTCTACCAGTTAAACCAGCATCACCTTGTGGACCACCAATAACGAATCTACCAGATGGTTGAATATGATAAATGGTTCTATCATCTAATAAATGTTCAGGAATAACTTTTTGAATAATATGTTTCTTAATTTCACTTCTAAGATCTTCAGTTGAAATTTCATCAGCATGTTGAGCAGAAATAACAATAGTATCAACTCTAAGTGGTGTAACTGCACCATTTTCTTGCTTATATTCAATTGTAACTTGAGTTTTAGTATCTGGTCTTAACCATGGTAATGAACCATTTCTTCTAGAATCTGCCATTGCAGCATTTAATTTATGAGCTAATAAAATAGTTAATGGTAATTTTTCATCAGTTTCATCAGTTGCATAACCAAACATAATACCTTGATCACCAGCACCTAAATCTTCTAAAGCTTTTTCATAATGTAAACCTTGTGCAATATCTGGTGATTGTTGTTCAATTGCAACTAAAACATTACAAGTCTTGTAATCAAAACCTTTTTCAGATGAATCATAACCAATATGTTTAATGGTATCTCTAACAACTTTTTGGAAATCAATATTTGCCTTGGTGGTAATTTCACCAAAGACCATAATCATACCAGTTTTAGATGCAGTTTCACATGCAACTTTTGATAATGGATCAACAGCTAAACAAGCATCTAAAATTGCATCAGAAACTTGATCACAAATCTTATCTGGGTGACCTTCACCAACGGATTCAGAACTGAATAAATAATAAAAGGTTATGAGTTAGTATCTTCAGAATGAAAATGAAAACGAAAAAACATATAAAATGAATGAATCAATCAATCAATCAATCAATCAATCAATCAATCAATCAATCAATCAATTAAAAAAAAATAAAAAAAAAAAAAGAAAATCTAACTTCTTTATAATACATACGTAAAGAAAAAATGTTCAGCAGACATTGTGTGTATATTTAGTTGTTTTAGTTATAAATATTTAATTACTGAAGCAAAAAAGCAATAATAATAACACGATTAATACAATTAACAATAAATTATCAAATGAGGGAAATGTGTCCACATTTATAAACTGGACAACAAAAAACTAAAAAAAAAAAAAAAAATTTTATTTATTTTTTCAACGGTGATTAATCTGAAATGGAAAACGGAAAAAAAAATTTTTTTTATTTTTATTTTTATTTTTCTTTTGTTATTCTTTTCTTTTCTTTTCTTTTTTTTTTATTTTTACGTATACATCGTATACGTCGTATAACTAAGAAAGAAGCAAAAAAAACTTAATATTGCTACATTACTATTAATATTACTATTAC
This sequence comes from Pichia sporocuriosa, assembly GCA_030574275.1. Taxonomy (NCBI): domain Eukaryota; kingdom Fungi; phylum Ascomycota; class Pichiomycetes; order Pichiales; family Pichiaceae; genus Pichia; species Pichia sporocuriosa. The sequence continues at coordinate 195,808 of JAJMES010000001.1, forward strand.
ATTACTATTATTTTTATTATTATTATTATTGTTATTATGATTATTACTATTATTTAAAACACGTTTTTATAAATTGACATTTTCATATGCTTATTGAATACATGTGAAAAGCTTCCTTTTTTTTCCTTTTACTATTTTACATGTGAAGAAAGTTTAAAAGAGTGAAAAGTGCACATGCAAAAATAAAAAATAAAAAATTAATTAAATAATCAATTACTCGCAATTGAATCATAGAAGTGCGCAGTTTCACGTGATTGCGTGCACGTGACTTCAATACTTTATGACTTCATGATTTTATTTGCTTTTTTTTTCTCTCTTTTTTTTTTCCTGTTTTTTTTTTTTTTTTTTTGTTACATGCTTTTAAATGTTAAAGATTAAAGATAAGAATAAAAATAAATAATTACAAAAGATATAAATATTGAACATAATTTTGATATTGCGATGTTTCTTTGTTTTTTTTTTGTTTTTTTTTAAATTTTTAAATTTTTGGTTTCTTCCAGAAGTATTGTTTATGCGTTTTTCTACAGCTTCTTAAATGTGATGATGAACCTTTCAATTCTTCAACTAATTGAACTCTCGATATATCAGAATCTTTCTCTGGAATATAATAATATTCTTCATCTAATTGTTTACCAGCAGCATCTTTACCTTGCCTAAAAATGACTCCAATACAATTAATATTGTGAATTAATACACATCTTAATTGTAATTTTGATAATTCATGTTTTTTAATAGAGTTTAATTCCCTAATTGAACTAAATGGTGTTTGTAAAACTCGTGAATATGCAATATGATTTGTTACAAGATTCGAAATATTATCCAATTCTGGAACTGTTGATAGAATTTCTTCAATTTCTTCAGTTGGCATAGATCTTAATATTTCTTCCTCTGTTTTTTTGGCTTTCTTTGGCCTACCACGTTTTTTCTGTTCTTCAATTGATAGATTATCATCCTTAGTTTCAAATGTTTTCTCATTTTCTAATTTTTTATTAGTATCCTGTTTTATATTATTAAACGATTTATTTAAATTATTTTCTTGTTTAATTGATCCAATTTGATTTATATCATTAATTTCTTTTAATGGTTCCCTTTTCATTATTGATTTAGAATCAAAATTATTTTCATTATTTTTAAAAGATTCAACCTTTTTCTCTATTGTTGAAATTTCAATATTTTTTAACTTTCTCTTTTCAATTAGTTTATTGGCTAATTTAATAGAATCAAAATCAGAATTGATTGGTATTGTATTTGTATTTGAACTTGGACTTGGACTTGGACTTGATCGTTTATAAATAATAGTATTCACTAAATTATTCTTTTCAATTGGTCTAGCTCCTGAATTCATAGAAATTAATTTATCATTTTTATTATTATTACTATTATTATTATTATTCTTTAATTCGTCAAGTGTTGGATGTGTTGAAAATTGAAGTTTTTTGTCTTTAACAATTTTAGTTAAATCATCAATAGATAATTTTTTAGATGGTAACGTTGTTTTATTTTCTGCTGGAATTTTAGTACTAGTTGAATTGAAATAATTGTCATTTTCATAAACAATTAGTGCTAATTCACCTCTAAAATCAATTACAGTTCCTTCAATAATTGGCATTTTAATTAATTCATCTTTTAACATATAAAAATTAGTAAATGATAAAGATTTTGAAAGAATTCTAGAATTAGAATCAGTAGTTGAAGAATCATCATCATCTGTTTCAACAATTTCATTGGTTGAAATTTTGAATTCTTTATCTTTAATTTTCTCAACTTGAACAGTTTTAGGAATGGTAACATTTAATCCATTAAATCCTAAACATTGAAGGAAAACTAAACCTGAAGATTTCTCAAATTGAATTTTCGCATGAACTCTTGAAATCAATTTGTTACTTGAATTCAACTTAAAATTACACGAAATTCCTGATCTACCAATGTTAACAACATCACCATTTAATGGAATTCTAATAACATTTTGAAAATTATTTTCATTTAATATACAAGAACTATCAATTATGGATTTTTTAGATTTCTTATTTACATGTAAAATTTCATTTTCTTTAATTGTTGGTTCGTGTGTATCAATATTGATTCTCTTTTCAATTTTAGATGGTGAAGAATTGGTGTTGTTTTCAACCAATCCGTCACTTTCTAAACTATCGCTAACGACTGTTACATCACCCAATGAAGAAGATGGATCTGGTGTTAAATATGCATCTTCCTTTTCCTTCAATATACCTCTTTCTTTAGAAACATCGACTTTGATTACAGAATCAAACGCGTCCTTAACTTTAAAATCATCTAACTCAAGCTCACTTTGAAGCAAAGGTGATGATGGTGGGAATTGATGATCGATGTTCATATTTAAAAACTAACTAGTCTCAATTATCAAAAATAATTTAAAGTATTTATAGATAAATAAAATAGATAAATGAAAGATTTGAATTGTTAATATTATAAAAATAAAAACAAAAAATAACTGACGACAGTTAAAATTGAAAACAAAACTTAAAGAAATATAAGCTACATATTCTTTATTATATTGATAGTATTGAGACACGCCAAAGTTTTATCCATCTAACCGCGTCAGTACTTTGCTAAAGACAAAAACAGTAAAAAATAAACAATTGAAAAAAAGACGCGTTTGTAATTTATAAATTACATAAGCAACATTATATCACGTGCTTCATTCTGGGGTTTAAAAAAAAGGTTTTATAATTTTAAATTTATGCGCGCGTTTTTTTCTTCTTTTTTTTTTCTTTTTTTTTTTTTTTTTTTTTTTTTTGTTAAAAAAGGAAAAAAAATCAAAAACTATTAAGGAATAAAAAATTATAATAGACACCCTGACACCTCACATCCTAATTTGGAAAAAAATAAAAAAAAAATAAAAGTTTTTTTTCTTGTTTAGAGCGAATAGAGACTGTATTATCCTTTGTCAACTCCCTCTCAATTCCTCAATGTTTCCAGTATGCCTCCCACTCCTACCAATTCTCAGTGAAGAAAATTTGACGTTTATATGATTTTTTTCAAATTATAGATTAAACTATTACACCATCTTTTTTGATTCTATTATTTTTGCATAACAAGTTATAATACACAGACAACATGGGTAGTATGTACAGTTTAAAATACTTTTTCAATAAAAAGAAGTGCTTTAATAAGATAATCAAAATGTATCATAGTGATAATAAATGACAAATGGACTTAAAAAAAAATTTTACTAGAAGGAAATAGAAAAACAGTTATATATACAATTAATAATGAAGTAAGTTAATTAAGATATTATATCATGTTATATCATATTAAAAGCAAAGACAACTGAAACAGCGTTAAATTAAGGAGAAGAAATTATCTTGAACAGTCAATAGAAATGATTATACACCACAGTAATACACCAAACATTTGGAAAAATCTGCATAATATTTTTTTTATCAAGAGTATATTTATTGTTTCTTTTAATTATATTACATTTAATATTCAAATTTATCCATCAATTTTTGTCTATCACAGTTTCACAAGAAGAAGCAAGGAATCATATCAAATTAAGCTAAATAAAATATTTCATGTTTCATTATATCTAAGGATATTATTATATTTTCTTTTGAATTATTCAAATTGTTGGCACAAATTCTATCACATTTTAATTTAGATACTAACGAACTATCTTTTTATTTTTATTTTTATTTTTATTACAGAGGGTACTCCATCTTTAGGTAAGAAACACGTCAAATCCCACACTCTTTGTAAGAGATGTGGTCAAAGATCATTCCACTGTCAAAAGAAGACTTGTGCTTCATGTGGTTACCCAGCAGCAAAAATGAGAAAATACAACTGGGGTGCTAAGGCTAAGAGAAGAAGAACTACTGGTACCGGTAGAATGACCTACTTAAAATACGTTTCTAGAAAATTCAAGAACGGTTTCCAATCTGAAAACTAAGAATTTTTTTATGTTATTTAATATGTAATAATTAAATAATTAATTAATAAACAACTTATAGTATTTTTAGATAATTCAAAAATCTTTGCTTTTGTGGTATATTTTTAATAAAGGTATTTATAAAATGCTAAAAATCACCCAAATCAATATCGTAATCTACACCATCATTGTTATCATTTACATAATTAATACTATCGTGTAATCTATCAGCTTCATCACCTGTAACTGATAATCCAACAATATCCCTTGCTAAATCAATAGTTTCATCAGAATAATTAAATTCAATACCATTATATAAATCAGTTTCAATCTGAATTCGATCTTCTATTAATTTAGCTTTTTCTTCAGTTGTTAATTTATCAATTGATAAAATTGAATTCCAAAATCCAAATTTATCTAATTCTTCCCTTTCCATATCTTCATCGAATAAAATCCCATTATAATTATCCCTTCTTAATTTAGTTACAAAATCAATTGAATAATTCTTCATACTCCTTGATGAAATCCTTATTAAAACAATTATCATTTCACGTAATGTTAAATTTGGTAATTCATTTATTTTAACAGAACCTTCTTGTGCGATTAAATGATGAATTATTTTAATAGATTTAGAAATTATTTCAATTCTTAAATTATTATTTGTTGATCTAGGTGATCTTATAATCATTTCTTGTTCTTCCCCTATTAATTGACATAAATTTTTAATAAGTTTTAAATTTGTGTTTAATGGTAATAAAATCATTATTAAAACAGAATAGAATAACTCAAATAAGTTTAATATTAAAAATTTAGCATTTAATGTATAAAATTCTTGATCTTTAAATGTTTCAAAATTAGTCTTTAATATTGATTCATATGTATCAAGTGAATTTGTACGTGGAAATGAAGATAATTCACCCGATGGTATTGAAACAAGTTCTAATAATTTATGATGAGTGTTACTTCCAATTAGATAATTTAAACCATATATATTAAAATGAATTTGTGATGGTGATAAAGTATTTAAAAATTGCATTGCTTGTTCTAATATTTTAATTGTTATATCGTTTGCAATTTTAGGATTTGTAATTGAATTGTTATTTTTATGATCAAAAGCAAATTTATCATCATCATCAATTGAATTAATTAAAATTTCAATTGTATTATAAATAAAATGAATTGGAGTTTTCCTTGAAAGGAAACTATTAATTAACATTTGTTGTGGAATTTCCGACCAGAAAAATCTATTTGAAAAAGATTTTGAAAAAGTAAATGCATGAAATGATGAAATCTTACTTAAAGTTGACAATGTATCCATTAAAAAAATTGCACTGAAAACTTCTAAAATTTTTACATGCATTGTTTTTTCTAAAAAATTATAATCCATTAAATCATTATCATCTTTTTGTTGAAGTGTCATATAAGCAAACATATGATTAGATGAAGGTAAGGCTAAATAATCAAATTCTGGTTTAAATAATGCCTGGAATTCAGCTAACATTGGAATGATTTTTTGTGTAGTTAAATAAATAAGGTCCTCATCAATTGCCTTCGGTCGATAATTAAGTGAAAAATTTATTAATGATACAAGAAATGGAACGGGTAAAAGATGAGGATGTCTATCGTGAACACAGCATATAATATAGTCTAGTAAAATTTCAATAAAGTTGGCTAATAACTTGTCAATTCTATTTTTATCTTGAAAATCTATTAAAAATTTTAAAATAGATGATTTGAAACTATTTTCATTCTTATTAATTTGAAAACCTTTTGTTGAAAAATCCATAGTTGATGAAATTGATTCAAGATAATTTAATGTTGGCTTTGGCATACCTGGAATTATATAGTTTGTAATTGCTTCAATAAACAATGTCTTCTCATCTTGGAAAAATGTTGCTTGATTCATAATATATACCTTCATATCTGAATGTTTATTAACACCATTTTCATTTTGTACGGATTTGCCTTTAGCAGAAACAAATTCAGGTTGACTGTGTAATTGAGATTGTATATTAGTAGAATCTATTGATGTATCAGAAACTACTGGATCAACAGATCTCAATTTTCTTTTTCTACTATTTGATTGATAAAGATTTTTATTTTCAGAAACTAAAAATTCATTCTCTGATTTAACTTTTAATATATTTTCATTTAACGCCTGAATATACGACTCCTTATCTTTCAGTAATTTATTGAATTCTTCTCTCATTCTATTGTGCTCTTCTTGTTGTTCCTTGTGTAATTTGTCAAGTTGCCCACGCAATATTGAATTTTCTCCCTTGATTTGATATATATCATCAGTATTAGACTGTTCATGTTGCTTCTTAATTGAAGATTTCATTATTGAAGATTTCCTCTTATTAGTATCAAATGGTATTTGGGTTGATTGAACATTACTATAGACTTGATCAATATCAAAATCATCATCATCATCAAATGAATCATCATTTTGAAGTGACATAATTTGATTAATCTCCAACTCTATATCACTCTATATTTAAATAAATATAGAAATAAAGAAACCCTAGATGTCTAAAATAAAAGCATGAATATACCAAATATCTACATTATAAAATAACCAATACGCGTAACAACGTCACGTGATGCAAATTAAATAAGAACTAAGCAGAAAAGTTGTCGTTGTTGATGTTGATATTAGAGCATTGGGCGAGCAAAAAAAAAAAAGAAAAAAAAAATTTTTTCACGGCGATTGGATCTTCTCTTTTACCTTCTCTATAAGGAAAATTTGAGATTATCAAATACTTTACCTTTCTTTTTAGATTTTGTTTCATATTTTTTATTCGTTTGCTCTTCTTTTATATTCACATAGCTCAAGAAAATTATATACGAAAATGGTCAGTGATTCCAAAGAAAGAGACGCTCTTAATGCGAAGAAAATGGGTATAAAAAGAGATGTACCAAAGGCATCACTCGTTCCTGTACAGCCCAAACCATTGAATTCAAAAGATAAGACAACGAAGAGACTTATAGTTGTTCTTACACAAGCATGTCTTGAAACGCATAAAGTTAGTAGTAGTAATGGACCAGGGCATGATAAATATGTATTACTTAACTGTGATGATCATCAAGGATTATTGAGAAAAATGGGTCGTGATATTTCAGAAGCAAGACCTGATATTACACACCAATGTCTTTTAACACTTTTAGATTCACCAATAAATAAAGCAGGTAAATTACAAGTATATATTCTTACATCTAAAAATGTCTTAATTGAAATTAATCCATCAGTTCGTATCCCAAGAACATTTAAAAGATTTTCAGGTTTAATGGTTCAACTTCTTCATCAACTTTCAATTAGATCAGTTGATTCTGAAGAAAAATTATTAAAAGTTATTAAAAATCCAATAACTGATCATTTACCAACAAAATGTCGTAAAATAACGCTTTCATTTGATGCAGAAGTTGTTAGACCACAAGAATATATTAATAAATTAGACGATGATGAAAGTTTATGTGTCTTTGTTGGTGCAATGGCAAGAGGTAAAGATAATTTTGCTGATGAAATGATTGATGAAAAAATTGGTCTTTCAGAATATCCACTTTCTGCTTCTGTCGCCTGTAGTAAAATGTGTCACGGTGCTGAAGATGCATGGAATATATTGTAGATTATTTATTTTTTTGTAATTTTGAAAATTTTTATACAATCATAAAACAATATAATTAATAGAATCACTTTTGAATGTATATTCTATAAACATTTATTTATTTGTTTATTTGTTTATTTATTCATTTATTTAATTAATAAAAAAAAATGGTAATATCAACTTAAAATTACTTAATTGAGAAAACGCGCATTATGATGGGCATGACATTTTTAATGTCACAGGTGATTAATATGCTTTGAAGACTTTGAATTTACCCAAAAAAATAGTTTAATAATCAGTAGTTCCTTTATTTCTTTTAATAAGGTCATCTGATGATCTTTAAAATCTAAAATACAGGTATTTTACAGTTTTTAATATTCTTGAAATTTTTGAAGAAGTCTAGTTTTGTAAAAATTACAAATTTTTTAAATTGAATAAATTTGAATTTTTCAAAAAACTGTAAAAACTTGAAAATTTTTTAAAACATGTAAAAGCAATCTCCTCCCTTTTTCATAGATGTATAATTAAAAATTATAAATACAACTTGACTCTATGACTATTAGCATTATAATTTTTACAAAAATTAATCAATCTTTTCTTTTAAAAGATAAGATCACCGGAAGTTAAAATATTTTCCGCACAATAATTATGATATAAACAATACGTCAATTGTTTTCTTCCCCAGCCTCCCCCACAAAAATAGGGCAATTCTACATGCAATAGGGGATATTTTTTTTTATTAATCATTTACTTAATCTTTTATAATCCCATTACATCTCCCTCCCTTTTTGATTTTATTCTCTTTTGTGTTTAACATCATTTAATTTGGCTTATAAAATTAATATTGTAATTTCACCTATAAATTATTAAACAAATCAAGTAGGAAAATGAGTGCTAAAACATCTTGTACTACATCAATATGCGCATTATGCAATGGAGTTTCTTGGACAGGTAATGATGAAAATAAAGTTAATGAAGTTATGAATGCCTATCCAAAGAAAGATTGGTGCTCTTGTCAGCATGTTCTCGATTGTAAAAAACCTGAGTATCCACCAAAGGCTGGTACTGGTGAGAAGAAAAAATAAATATAACAGCTGAATATTAATAAAATTACTGCAATTGATGTTCAAAACTATATTTCCTTTTTAAAATTTGCTTTATGATGACTATTATGATATCAGTATCAAGCGTTTAATAATATTGATGAATAAAGGGTATATGTATGTTATACATGACCCGTATTTTTTTTATTTTTATTATCATTCATATTATTATTATTGATCTTTATTTCATTTTTATTTTTATTAAATTATTGAGAAAGCCGATCGCTTTATTAAATTATATAATTTTTTTAATAATATAACCTTACTCGACACCGTTTCATGACAAATTGTACATAAATACAACTCACGTGACCAACCATTGGTTTTTCTAAATTTTATAAAATCAATCCTGCAATAAACAACTTTTAAATTGAATTAATCATAAGCTTAATCATAATCTTTAAATTTCTAATATCTTAATATAGATGTAAAAAAATAATACGATAATACCATTTTAATCTCATTACAAAACTTCAATATTACTAATAACGAAATATCATTTATATTTTATAAGCAATCTTGTGATTATATAATCATATCAAAAAATAATTTTTTCTTTTCTCCCTCTCTTTTTTAGGTATTTGTCATCTTAGTAAGCGATAACATCTTATTATTTTGTTGAGCCGAAATATTTTCATCCTTCGGACCATAATTATAAAGAGGGTAAATATCCTTTAAATAATCTTGAATTCTTTTCATTTCCATTTTTATTTCCATTTTCATTTCCATTTTTTCTTCTCAATTTTATTACAAAAAAACTTTTTTTTTAATTATTTTAAATAGTCAATGAACATTCCTTCCACAACATTATTAATAACTGTTTTGATAGGTTTGATGTCAATTTTTTATAAAATTTTTAATTCAGCTAGCAAAAACTCAACAGAAATCATCAGTCAAGTAAAGAATATAACAATGCCAGAATCTGAATATTTTGTCTTCAATAAATCAAAGAAATTGCCAATTTTTTTCCTTTCTCATGGTGGCCCAACATTTGCTGATAAACATGATGAAATGGGTAGTAATTTAGGTGCATGGAATATGACAAAAAAAATTGGTACTTATATTAAAGAAAAAATGAAACCTGATTTCATCATTGTTGTTTCAGCTCATTGGCAAACAAACGTACCAGACGAGGTTGAAGTTTCAATACCTGGTCCTGGGGAACCATGGTATACTCAAAATAATGTGGTTTCTAAAAAACTTAGACATGATGAAAATGCTTTAATTTACGATTTTTACGGTTTCCCTCAAAAATTTTATGATTCACAATTTCATACAATTGCTAATAAACATATCGCCGATGATATTGTTAATACACTCAAAGAGTCCGACTGGTTTCAAGCTAAAACATCTGAAAGAGGTATTGATCATGGTGTCTTTGTACCTTTAAAAGTTGCTTTTGGTGATACTGAAGTTACTGATTCAAACAAGTTAGACATTGATATACCAGTAATTCAAGTTTCTTTATCTGGAACTCCAGATTTTGAAATTCAATATAGATTAGGTGAAGCTTTAAGTAAGTATAGAGATTTAAATGGTGCAATTATATTCTCTGGTATGTCTGTTCATAATTTGAGAGACTTTCATAGGGCAATGTTTAACGGTAACAAACCACTAGAGTATGTCAAGCCATTTAATGAAGTTTTGACAAAAATTTTAACCAATAAGGACACTTCTAAAGTGTTGGACGAATTTAAGGCAATTCCAAGAGATCCAAAATTAAACAAACTTTATCGTGATGCTCATCCAACAAATGAACATCTTTTACCGGTTGTTGTTGCAGCTGGTGCTTCAAAAGGTGATGATTGTAAGCTTCTATATACAGGTGAATCTGGTTCCCTCGGATGGAATCTATACAGTTGGGGTGTTACCGATGACTACTTTTAAAACTATCTCTTTACCTTTTATTCCTTTTACGTTTCTTTTTATTTTTGTATAAATACATATATATAGTTTCGATAAGAAAAAAAAAATGTTTTCCTTTTTGTATAAAGAGATACATGAATCTGTCAAAATGTACAATGCGCGTATCCAAACTCCGAGATCTATTGAATTTTCAAGATGAAACAATAGTTGGTTTCACAAAAGTTTTGAGATGTGGTTGATTTTCTTTTTTATTCATTTCACAATTTTTCTTAATATTTATAATATAATTACCAGTTTGTTTTGATGAAATTGTTATCCACTTTATACCTTTTTTTTCCTGTTGTCATTTTATTCAAAAAAAGTCTAATTTTTAGAAATTATACAATAGAAAATGACAATCTTTACACATCCATCAACGATAGATAGTTCAAAATATAGAAGACCATACCTGACATTTAAAGAAGAAGTAACACAATTGATTCTGAATCCATATTCTTTAGTTTTATTTCTATTTATAATTAAGCTTTTATTTTTTTTGAACTCATTGCTAAATTCTCTGGACCAGGCTCAAACACAGACACATTTATTATATAACTCAGTTAATGCATATGCATCAGCCATTGTATCTTTCCCACACTATATCGCCAAAATATCCAATATTATGATTGCAAAATCAGTAGAAGCAGCAAACAATGGTCTAGTGGAATCTTTACAATTAGTTATTTCAGCTTCTGAAAATTTGATTTATTTCGTTATAGAACTATCAATCGGAACATATGCATGTCTATTAACAGCTGCAATTGACGATACTGCTATAGCTGCATTGAATGCTACAGAAAGTTTAATATCCATAGCAAATGAAACATTGATTTCATTTGCAACAGATCTTAACAACGGACTTGAAGATTTATCTGATGTTATAAATGAAGTCATAGATACACTAGATGATACAGGTGATGCATTGAAACATATGTTTGAAGATAATAGTAGTTCGTCGAGTAGTAAGAATAGTACAATAGAAGAACATATTTCTCATGTTAATTTAACAATTGCTTCAATGAGAAATTGGCAAATTTCAAGCTCTGTTAATGATAAAATTGAGGAATTGTCAAATAAAATACCTACTTTTACTGATGTTCAAAATTATACAGAAAACATCATAGATGCTCCATTTAGTGAATTGAAAAGACAAGTTTCTAGTAATTTAAATAATACTTTTAATGCAGATACAATGTATGTTCCAGGATTAACCACTTTGAATTTTACTAATGGGAAAAATGAAATTGATAAATTATATCTGGACGCAATTTATGTTGCCAAGACAGCAACGCATATAATTATGGGACTAGTGGGATTTGCAATATTATTGTTGTTGCTCTATGAGTTTTATGTAGAATTTAAGGAGTGGAAACGTGTTATTGAGGCATCAAATCATTTAAATTTTGCAAACGAGTCTTTCATAAATAATTCACTAAAGAAGAAATACAACATCGAAGTGATAAAATCAATGCAAAATAGAAAAGCTGACTTTATAAGTTACATTCTGATCAAAAAAATATTCAGGATTGAAGATCCAACTGTTACAAACAATATGAGATGGATAATAAATTATGCAGCATCTCCCTTTTTACTGTCATTTTTATTACTTGGACTATTAGGGATATTGTCTGTTATTTGTCAATATATAATTTTGTTATTGATATCTAAAATAGATTTCACAGCATCAAGCAAGAACATTTTAGAAAGTAGTATTGTTGAAGTTCATTCTGCTTTTAATAGTTCATTGAACCAATGGACAAATGAAACAAATATTTATATCAATAATTATGAAAATGATATTAATGATAATCTATTTGCATGGATAGACACAGCTGCAACAACAATAAACAATACAGTAACTGAATTTGATTATAGGATGAATGAGGCTTTAGATTCTCTTTTTAAGGGGACACCATTATATACACCCATTGAGCAGATTGTTGGATGTGTCATTGAATCAAAATTAAAGAAAATTGAAGAGGCAATGACTTGGTTAACCGAGAATGCAGTACTGAAAATGCCACAACTTGATCCAGAAACAATTTTGAGAGATATGATAAAAATACAAGCCAATGATACAAACGATTCATTGGAAATCGATATTGAAACCTTCAAGAATGATGCGAAGAATATATTTACAGGTGCAATATCATTTTATAAAGATGAATGCACAAAATTATTGTATATTTCAGTTGGAATCTTAGCAGTATGGTTTGTATTCTTTCTTGCTGGTTTAATGATGTTGTATTTTAAGGAAAGAAATTATCAAAAAAGGAATGCTAAAGAGTGCAGTTTTGATAAAGAAAAAATATCTGAAATTTCAGCAGATATTCCTTTTGATGGAAGTACTAAATATTCATCCTTTTTTAATGAAAATGTAGAGGATATAGAAAGGCCATTCACGAAAATAATTCAAAATTTTAGAGACAGATAGTTAAAGGCAAAAGAAAATTATACAAGGACACCTACTGAACCAGAAATTAAAACATGTGATTATATGGAGATATACAACAACACAAGAATCAACCAAGAAAATAGAAACAAAGATGAATTTTCAATGAATTTTGAAAAACCAGATAATGACGTTGAGGATACACTTCGAAACAGTGGAACACTCTCGGATATTGGGGAAAATATCAAATCTATTACCCAAGCCAAACGATGGGATCCATGAAGATGATTCTATAGAGTTTTTTTTCTTTACGAAGTTATACATACCAATATAAATCAGTCTTAATAAGAGTTTTATGTATAAATAATTGATTATACACGGGTTAATATTATTGGATAGTATTATTATTGAAGATCATTTTTCTCCAGCTTTTTCCTTCTTTTCCTTTTTTTCTTTCTTTTCCTTTTTATCCTTTTTCTCCTTTTTCTCCTTTTTGTGCTTTTTTTCACCATCTGTATCGAGATTGTCAGAATCTTCATGTTTTCTCTTCTTTTCCTTCTTTAGAAGTGGATTTTCCCTTACAGATTCATCAGGTGCGACATAATCTTTAGCCCTTTCAATTTGTTTAACTTCTTTCATTTCATCTTGTTTTTTCTTCTTTTCTTGTAATTCTTTTACCTTCTTCTCCTTTTTACTTAAGAAATATTCACCAGATTCAATTTGTAAATCAACCTTACGAGGTAATTGTTGTGGAGGGAATGGAGTGTATACTTTTTCAGTTTTCTTACCTTTAGCTTCAGCATCTTTAACTTGTTTAGGTTTCTTACGAGCAACAGATTTCTTTTTAAATTGTGGTAAAAATCTAGCCCAATTTTCATTTGCCAATTCAGGTCTTTTAGATAATTCTTTTTTAATCATTAATTCTTTAATATGATAAATTGGATGAATATTTTGCATACAATCTTCAATAACTCTCCTTAAAGTTTTTAAACCTTGATGTGGACCCATAACTGCAACTGTATTACCTTGTACTAACATATAACAATCAGTTAATAATTCTAAAGCTTTAAGAGTATTCCCACTTGGACCAATTAATCTTTGTCTTCTTTTAATAAATCTTTCTTTATTTGCAACTAAACCATCAATCTTAATAACTTCACAAGCAATATCATCTTGTAAGATTTTAACAGCTTGAGGGAATGGAACAGATCTAGCCAATAATTTGATTAAATCCCTTGCATTTAAAATTTGAACTGGATCAAAAGTTTTCCTCGTTGTTTTCACAGTCATTGAACCCTCAACTAAATTTAATGTACAATCGATATGATGTTTTTGAAGTGCCTTTGTAACATCTGCCCATACCTGTTTAAGATATTCTTCTCTGTATTTTGGGAAAAGTGTCATAAATGATGATTCTTCAAGAAATGCCGAACCACTGACGTTATCTTCTGGTTTAAATTCATCAATTTTCCATTTGTCAATATCTGGAGTATCCCAAGGTTTCTCTTTTTTATGTGTGGAAGGCATTGTATAATGTTATGGTCTATCGGATGTTGTTACTTAGTAAAACAAAAAAGAAAACTATTTTATCAATGTGAAGGTGAAAGATAAAAATTTGAAAAAAATTTTTTTTTTTTTTAATTTTTAATTTTTTTTTTTTCATTTTTCATTTTTTAATTTTCCGCATTTTTTTTTTTTCCTTTTTTTTTTTTCACATAGAAGAAGGAAAAAGAAGGATAAAAAAGAAAGAATTTTTTATTGAAAGATTAGCAATATATTTGATATATTGAATATTTCATACTCTTTCAAATAAATTACTACATATATTAAATGAATTATGGTGATAAAGAATAAGGGTGTCAATAAGGGCAAAGGAATCCAAAAGAAACCTGTTAGACCGTTATCCAAGAAGAAACAAAAATCACTTTCTAAAAGTGCCAAGGTAATGATTGATAAAATGAATGTTCATACAACAGATGATGACATTTTTAATATTATGAAATCTATTGAAACGAAAACCGACACCAAGGCTACCGGTGAAGATGAAAATGGAAATGGAAATGGAAATGAAAATGAAGATAGAAATGGAAATAATAATATCAAACAGGGTCTTGTAAGTTTAAAAACAGAAAACCTTAAAACCGATCAAGTAAAAGATCAACTTACTGTTGAGAAAGAGAGGAAAGTTCAATCTGATATTACTGAACAACTCAAAATGATTAACGACTTTACACTATAAATATAAATATAAACAACAATAATAATAATAAGAATAATAGTTATATAAATTTCATTATTTATCTATACCTTTATCCTTTTCCTTTCTCCCTTTATCCTATTTTCTTCTTTCTTTGTTCTTCTCTTTTGCTATGTAAAATTTCAAATAATTAAAAAAAATTAAAAAAATAGAAAATTAAGAAATAGAAAAAAAAAAAAAAAAAAAAAAAAAAAAAAAAAAGCGCACCGTTTCCCAAAAGGGGAATTTGTAAACAGGGTAGCCGGAAAGGTAAACAATTTTTTTTTTTATTTCTTTTGGTCTTTTTGATCCTTTATCAAAATATGGGTGTATCCTTTTCTTTTCTACCCTTTACTTCTTACCTTGTTTTTCTTTGCTTTATTATACCATAACACTGTAAAGACTTCTCATACAAGGATGTTGTTTTGGGAGGAAATGGATGAACTAAATATAAGTTCAAAATCAGTGTTATTGGAGAATACCAATTTACAGCACAGTTTACAAGAGATTCAACTTCAGATTGATTTTAAAAACAGAGAAATTTATAATTTAGATACACGTTTGGAAAATCTTGATATTTTTGAACAACATTTGACATCTTTAAATTTGAGATGTGAATTTCTAAATAAACAAATATCGAATTTAGAGAATAAACAAAAAACTTTATTGTCAAATAATAGTAAAACTTTTCTAGATTTTAAAGATTATTCTAATACTAAAATTGAATGGAGAACAACTGAAACTACATTAGAAAATTTATGCACTGAATTTAAATACCTTACGGATCAATTAGATATTGCCAATAATTTTGTTCCAATAGATACATCAGTCATTGATGATTCAGCATTTTCTCAAATTTCAACAAATGTATCTTCTTCTTTATTTTCTGAGATTGATCCTCCTTCAATGGAAGATGATGAAAATTTAACAAATAAAGAAATTATTAATGAAAATTATCTTAATAAATCATTGTTGATAAATAATAAACCTCAAATTATTAATTCACAAAAAAAGAAAATGTTAATGAAAATGGAAAGTTTCTTAAATTTTAATGATCATGTCTTACCAAATGAAAATTTAGATTCTAGTACACCTGATACATATAATTTAAGAGGATTTCGAATAAATACAATTAATGAAAATCCATTATATCAATCAAAATCTGAACAAAATGATATAACATTTAATAAATCTATGAAAAAGAAATTGAAATTAATAGATTTACCATTAATAGAAGAAGAATATGATTATGAAATTAATGATATTGATAATAATAATAATAATAATAATAAGAATTTATTAAATGAATTTTCTAAATATCATCATAAACGTCATTCTTCATTACCAGAAACTGCATCAATAGAAGGGCATAATTTATTGGTTTCATCTGATGAATCAATACGACATTTCTCATCATATGATAATGGATTGAATTCTAAATATAACCAAAAGAATTATAATATAACCGATTTCATTTTTAATACAAATGAAGAAATCAAATTTCCAGATTCTCATCATTTACAAAATAAAAATTCTCATCCATTTATATCTTCTTCTCCATTTTCAACTTTTAAAGATAGTTATATAGATGATGAAGGATCTAATTTTAATAATAATAATAATAATAATAATAATAATAATAATAATAATAATAATAATAATAATAATAATAATAATAATAATAATAATAATAATAATAATAATAATAATAATAATGAAAATGAAAATATTGATGATAATTTAAGTATTCATTCCAATATTTCATATTTAGAAAATTCTGACTCAGATGAAAGTTATGGTGATGAAAATGCAATTCCTTTGATAATGAAAAAAGAATCAATATTATCTTTACATAAATGTAAATCTCATGAAAGTATATTTTCAACAATAAGCAAATCTACAGTTCATTTCCCACTAAGGGAACGAAATTTAGATTTAAAAGCTCAAACTATGAAATGGTTAAAACCAAATTTTCCAACTGTTTCTTCTTCAGTTCAACCTTATGCTGCTGAAATAAATTTAAATTCAATTGGTTCAAATGCTCATAATGATATAATTAATATATTACATTCAGGAGTCAATAACAACACACATTCAATTTCATATTCTTCACCAATTAAGATACCAACCAAAATACCCGAATCAAATCATCAAATAGAATCTGAGAATCAACAACAATCTTGGATATCCCAAAAATTATTTTCTTCTCCAATGCCAATTGGTAGAAATAATTCATTTAATTCATTCAATGACAGTGATGGTAATTTATCATCCTGGTTTTCAAACTTGATACCAAATTCAGCATATACCCAACCAGAGATTGGTAAATTGATTGGCCAACCATCGGCAAAAAATATTAAACATAGTAATAATTATAATTATAATAACAATAACAAGGATAATATACCATCACTTACGAAGTATCCTAAAAAAAATATTAAAACTTCAAATTTATTCAGAAAACAATTAAGTGGAAATACAATTAATGTTAATGGTCCATCATCTTCTTTAAATATTGAAAGAAATGGAAATAGGATAATAAGACACGGATATGGTTCAGAGTTTAACAATAAAGTAATTAGTACAAGAGTTAGCCATGGTGCTCTCAGGGAAGCACTGGAGTTTGACATGGTGTTATGAAATGATCAATCTATTCTTTTCCTTTTTTTTTTATTTTTTTTTATTTTTTTTTTTTTTTATTCATATACACATTATTAACTTTATTAATCAATTAAATAATAACTAATGACGTTTATGCAATTTTCTAATACCAAGTTTTCTGCTCCTAGCAAGCATCTTGTCTAATCTGTCCACACCGGAACCTTTAACAACTTTTTTCTCAGAAGCCTCAAATCTTTCAGGATCTTTTGATGCCAACCCAGTAACAGCTGCCTTTGAGTTACTAAATGTTTTTGTACTTGTTGTAACATTAACTTCCCTAATTATATTACCAGTATTCGCACTAATTTTAACCTTCTTTTCACTAGCCTTTTTGAAAGATGCAGTTATGGATTTATTAGATAATAAACTGAATGAACTGATTTCATCAAATCCATCATCTTTATCTTTACCAGGTTGGATTTTTGATGTACCTAATTTTCTATTCAATTTAACAGTAGTTTTCTTTTTAAGCAATTTTAATTCCTTAGCACCATCATCGAATTCATCGTCATTATTATCATTTTCATCATCAAAAAGAAGTTCCCTTTTAGCACGTTCATCTTCTTGATCTTTAAAAGAACTAAATCTGATATCATCATCACCTGTAAATGAGTATGTTTGCCTTGAAGTTTTCCTTCTTTTAAGTGATGGTCTTTTATTCTTCTCACCATTTTCATTATAATCATTTTGAAAAATATTGCCAACTTCATCAGTTTCAGCAACAACATTATTTGAATCATTACTTTCAGTTATTGAATTAAAGAATGAATCTTTATATACTGATATGTGTGATGGTATGCTAACGGTCATTGCATCAAAAAATGGCTTTTTTGGATCATTTTCAGACATATTAATTTTATTCTTTTCCATCCATTCTTTTCTCTCCTTTAATTTACGCCTTCTAACAAATTCCCGCCATCTTGACAGTTGATCATCTTCATCATCATCATCCGACAAGTCAACAGCATATACACCGTCTTTTGCACGCCTTTCTGCTAATTTATGCGTTTTAACATCTTTATATGTTTTACTAACTTTCTCTTGATCCTCTTTAAGTTCATTCTCAAGCTGAATACGACGCATTTCATTTTCATCAATTTGAATGTTACTTGCATCATCAATAAGCTTTTCATCTTCACTATTTTCTTCATCTGATAAATCCTTATCTGCTCCACCCACTCCATGATATTCATCATCTGATTCGACAGCTTCGTTTTCCATAATATCTCCTAATCCTTTAGATTTAAATTCTCTTTCACGTTGACGCCTTAACTCACGTTCCTGCTTTTTGGCAAGTTTGATCATTTCTGCTCTTTTCTTTCTGATTTCTTCCGTTTCGCCATCATCATCATTATCTTCAAGATTTTCGTCTTCGCTTGATTCTTCCAATTTGGATATTCTACCGACTTTGATCTTTTCGTCATCATCGTCTTCCTCGTCTTCACCAGGCTCATCATCATTTCCAGAAATGTTTTCATTTATTTCATGTGAAACTTGTGCAATGGTATCTTTATCATCATGTACTCCAATTTCCCCGGCATTATTATCTAATTTTTGAGTCGACATACTAAGTGTATCAGCTTGAGTTTCAAGTACTAAATTTTGGGAATCTAAAATATCCTTCAATTGCATTGGCTTGTTATCATTGTTAATATTATCATCATCGTATTCTGATTTCATCAATTGTTTAGTCAAAAATGACGTTTCATTAAAAAGTTTATTATTTTCGACAATTGAGTCATTCAATTGTTGTGTTTGTAATGACGACATGTTGGAAACATCATCATTATTCAAATTTCTTAAACGTTCAAATTTTTCAGCACCTGTTAAATGATCATCAACTTTTTGCGTTTGCGAGTTATTATAGAGTTGGGTAAAAGAAATATTGAAATCTTTGAGTGCATCAGTTTGTGTCAGTTTAAAATTAGAATCACTTTGCTCAATGCTTTGTGTTGCAATCAGTGGCATCTGCGATTTAGATTCTGATTCTAATTCTGGTTCTTGACAATGATATTTATTTTCGTTTTTCAGATCTTTTGGTAAATGATTAGGGGTATTAAATTGAATGTCCTTTTGATCTTTTTCTTCATCATCATCATCATCATCGTCGTCGCCGTTACTAGCACTTCCATTATTGTTATCATCATCACTAGATATTTCATAATCACTTGAATATTCACTAAATTCAGGATCATCATCATGTGATGGATATTGTCCATTTTGCAATAATTCTTTTGCTTTACGTTTTCTTCTATTCTCTTCAAGTTTTCTTGATCGAGATTCAGAATTTTTGGTTTGTTCGCTCAATAACATTTTGGCAAGGACATCATCAGATAAAGTTTGTGTAGAGTCTAATTGATTTGTTGATTTTGATGACAATTTTCCCTTCAATTGCTTAGCATTAAATTTTTTGATCTTATCAGATAATGAAACTCTCAAAATTCTTTCCTTTTTGACCTTTTGCTTTTTAGAAAAAAATAACTTTATATCCAATGCTTTTGTTTCTTTATTAATATTTAAACCATCACCAAAATCATCATCAGCATCATCATCATTATCATCCGCATCGCTTTCTGATTCTGATCCCAGGCTAATAAGTTTAGCACCAGATTTTTGTTTGGAATTCAAAATACTTGAAATGATAGCCTTTTGATCTCTTTCATCTTTTTGAGGGGAAGTTGGAGGAGTTTTCGAAGTATGAGATCTATGGGTTGAGCTTTGAGTTTCATCATCAGATTCGGAATCATTTTTCAAATTTTGTAATAATTTCTCCTTAGAAAATTTTGTTGGTTTAATAATTGAAACTTTAGCAATTGATTTTTTCAGTAACTGATTTTGCAAAATTAGTTCTTTCTTTTTCTGTCTTTCAAAATCATTTTCTTCTCTAATTGTTTTTTGATCTTTCTTCTTTATCTCTTTAAGATCATTATTTATTAAATCCTTTTTGTCAGCAACATTTTTTAATTCTCTTAATTTTGACCTTTCTAATTTTCGAGCTAAAAACCGTTGTTCACGAGACATATTGTGATAATTATCAATTTTTGAACTTAAGTCGTCATCTGAATAAACAATGTTTTCATTATTGTCTTCATCATCATTTACAAATAAAGACTCCAGAGGATTGCTAATAATTTGTGTGGATTTATCAACTAGTTGTGTGGATTGGTTACTTTGTGAAATTTCAAGAGGCTGTGTAGCAGCAAAGCCACTATCAGCTAAAGATTCAAGTGTATTGATTATCCTATGTTTTCGATTCGGTTTTATCAGTTCATCATCATCATCGTCATCATCATCATCTTGTATTTTCTCTTGTTCAATATTAATATCTATATCAATTCCTTCATTTTCTTGATCAAGAATTCTTGGCTTATGAGAAGTTCTAATAATTTCATCCTCATCATCATCATCATCCTCCTCCTCCTCATCCTCATCATTATTTTCTTCGTTACTTTGTATTTGT
Source organism: Pichia sporocuriosa (assembly GCA_030574275.1). Taxonomy (NCBI): domain Eukaryota; kingdom Fungi; phylum Ascomycota; class Pichiomycetes; order Pichiales; family Pichiaceae; genus Pichia; species Pichia sporocuriosa. Next base: position 217,077 of record JAJMES010000001.1, read on the forward strand.
GTATTTTCTACTTGAAAATTGTCTCTTAGATCATTTTCTACTACAGATTTATCAGAAATTTTACCAATGCTTGGAATTTCAATTTGATTCACGTTTTGAGTTTCAGGTATCATCATATTATCAAATTGCTTATCATTCTCATCCTCCTTCTCATTATCATCATTATTAATATCATCTTTTTTCATATCCTTAATTAATCCAGCCTTTAACAACATATTATTTTCAATCCTCTGCTTGACTTTTTTAATAACGCTTGTTAAATGTTGGTCCATATTTGAAGTTTCATTCTTATTCTTGGATGTAACTAATACATCATTCATCATTTCAAATTGTTGGGTAACTAATTTTTTTTGGTGAAATTCATATACATCATCATCATTATTATCATCATCATTATCATTATCCTCTACACCATTAAATTCGGCGTAATGTTTACTACATTGCGCTTTTTCGGGTGATGCCATCAATGATTTTTCTTTATAATTTGCTACAGGCTTGGTAGTAGTATTGTAAGTAAATCTATTATCATCTTGACTTTCCAATGTATTAAATACCTCCATAATAATTAACTTAATATTTATTATAAGCCTATATATATAATCTATGTCTAACGAACTTAAAAATTCAACTATGTTAATGATATCCTTTCAATCACATTCATACTTATGGCACATGTTTAGATCGTATTCTTAGATTGAGTATAAAACGCGTCTGAAAAAAAAATAAAATTCTACAAAAAAAAAAAAAAACGCGTGAAATTTTTGTGTAACATCAGTACACCGTGCGGTATTTTGTTTTCTTACGTCACTTTTACATTGATTGTTCTTTTATACTCAATTTGGCCATTTATGGACGGTTCAGCGGTTATTTCGTCGCCACTCGGGTTGAATTATTATTAAAATAGTGTGTGCGTTGTTATTTTTGTTATCTTTTATCTTTAATCTGGGCTTTTTTTTTTTTTTTTTTTTTTTTTTTTTTTTTTTTTTTTTTTTTTTTTTTTTTTTTTTTTTTTTTTTTTTTTTTTTATCTCTTAGCAAAAAAAAGAGTCGAATAGATAAGCACAAAAGATAAGCAAAATAGATTTCGTTTGGGCTGCAAAAATGCCGCTTGATAAGAGAATACAAAAAAAAATGAAAGAAGTTTCTTAATAAAGAAACTTTTTCCATTAAAGTATAAAAATAGATCTTTTAATTAAAAAATAATAATATAGAGTTAAATAATAATTCGATAATAATAATAATATTATTATTATTGGTATTTTTGAAATTATTGACCAATTTCACATGTACAACCGTTTGCCAATACTAAATGACCTCACTCGTTTTTTTTTTTCTTTTTTCTTAATTAATAAAAGTAATACTGTCAATATATAGTTAAATACATAAAAAAAGAAGGAATAATAATTTAATAGCCGTTTAATTGTTTAATTGTAATTTGACAGTACCACGTGTATTAAATAAATAAGAATTCAAATTAACAAAAAAAAAAAAAATTAAATAATTGATGCCATCCAGTACTAAGTATGAAGAGGAGGAATTGAGACAATCGCTATTCCTCCTCATCTCCAAATTTAAACAAAAAGGGAAATAACTTTTCGCTAACTAAATCTTGCATTTAATTCTTTTCCTCTTTGTTATAGATTTCTCCGTCGGTCTTCGATTTTTGAGTATGCCCTCAATTTACCCGTTTTTTTTTTGGATATTCTATTTCTTCTATTATATAAAGGGAGTAGTTTTCTTCATTCCTGGATTTTAACTATTCTCTCCAACTTTAATTTAGTCTAATTTTTATATTTTAATTTTTTTTCTTCTTATTCTAATTAAATTAAATAAATAATTCAAACATGCCTTTTAAGGATTTACCCTCTATTCTAGCTAAGGAAATTACCTGGGGTAAAAATTTATCTGCCGAAGAAGAATTACAACGTATAGATATTACTGATAATAATGGTAATAAAATTGAAATTTTAGAAGAAGATATTGCACCAAGTGGTGAAAAGAACTACTGGCCAATCTTTACAGCCGGCGCAGGTTTATTTTCAGATGGTTATGTTAATAATTCTATCAGTACTGTTTCAACTTGTCTTACAAAAATTTATGGTAAGCAATATACAGAATCACGTGCTTTAAGAAACGTTTCTGCAATTGCTTTTGTTGGTACTGTTGTCGGTCAATTATCTTTTGGTGTTTTCTCTGATTATTTTTCAAGAAAAGTTGGTATGTTAGTATCATCTGGTGGTTTGATTCTTTTTTCAATTTTAGCTGCTGGTTGTTGGGGTGTTGGTACAAAACCTCAATATGGTGCACCTGCTGGTGGTTTATTTGCAGCTTTAACTGCTTATAGATTCTTTTTAGGTGTTTTCATTGGTGCTGAATATCCAACTGGTTCAGCAGCTTGTGCTGAAGCTTCAGCATTATTACCAGCTGGTAAGAGAAATAGATATTTTGCATGGTTCACTAATTTCATGATTGATGCTGGTTTTGTTATTTCATCTTTTGTTCCGATGGTTTTATTATGGATTTGTGGTCCAAAAAATCTACAACCTGTTTGGAGAATCACAATGGGTATTGGTGCAATTTTCCCATTATCTTTATTTATTTTAAGAGCTTTCTTCAAAGAAGGTAAACAATTCCAAAAATTGAACTTTAAAGCTTCTAGAGTTCCTATTTTGTTAATTATTAAATATTACTGGTTTAGATTATCAATTTGCTGTATTATTTGGTGGTGTTACGACTTTTCAGTCTATGCATTTGGTATTTATTCCACTCCAATTTTAAACGCAATTATTCCCGATGGTGATTTGTACAAAACTTTTGGTTGGAATGTTGTTCTTAATTTATTCTATATTCCAGGTGCATTTTTAGGTGCCATCTCAACAGATTATATTGGCCCAAGATTAACTTTAACTGTTGGTATTTTTCTTCAAGCAATTGTTGGTTATATTATGGCAGGTCTTTATCCAAGATTAGAAAAAGAAATAGGTGCTTTTGTTGTTGTTTATGGTATTTTCTTATCATTAGGTGAATTTGGTCCAGGTGACAACATTGGTTTATTAGCTTCTAAAACTTGTGCAACTCCAGTTAGAGGTGTTTATTATGGTATTGCAGCTGCCCTTGGTAAGATTGGTGCCTTTGTTGGTACCTATGCATTTCCATCATTCCAAAATCATTATCCGGGTGTTAAAGGTTATCAAGTACCATTTTGGCTAGCTTCTTCCCTAGCAATATTTGCTGGTTTATTAGCCCTTTTTGGTTTACCAGCTGTTGATCAAGAAGCTATGCAAAGAGAAGATTTTGAATTTTTAACTTACTTAAATGAAAATGGTTATGATATTTCATTATTAGGTGATGGTACATTATTACAGGCTACTACATCAAAGAACTCCAAGTCATCTTCTGGCGATGAAGTTATTGAACTTATGGCAGAGGAAAAAGTTTAGCTCAACTTTCCTATCTTAATTCAAAATTTTGAAATTTTTTCTATTTTCTTTATATTTATGTGTTCCTAACACCGTTTCACTTCTTTAAATTCCTTTTTTTCATCACTTTAATTGCTCAATAAAGATTGGCATAAAATGTAATTTTATGATATTTTTCGTATGCCGTCGATAGTCGCAACTTTAGACACGCATTTTTTTTTCTTTCTAATTTTCTAGGAGATGCTTTAATTTAAGCCCATGAGGGTGTGCTCATTTTTTCTCTCTCAATCTTAGGCATACAGGTTGCATCCAAAAAAAGCTTTGAAATATGATCATTGGACTTTTGAAAACATCAATTAGCACCGCAGATTGAAGTTTTCGATTTAGAATAAGATCCTTTATAAATTGCATCTTATATTGATTTTTGAAAATAACCAGATTGATCATAGTTTTTTTTTTTTGAGGTTAAGGAGGAAAAACAGACACATCATTAATTTATATTCTTTTAGATCTGATTATCAAGTTTTCTCTTTTCTTTTCATCATAAGTTTATAATTTTTTTCAAGCTTTATCATAAACTATAATTCAAAAAGAACTGTTATATCTTACATTATATATTTCACTTTCTGATAATAGTCAATCGTCACAATGGACGGATTTAACAAAATACCAAATGTGGATGAGACTTTCAGATACAGCAGCCCCTCTTTGAAACCAACCAATGCAGAAAGAACTTCAAATTTTGTTTCGGTTTCAAACTCCAATATTGATTTGCCCAATTTGCCAACATCTGTTCATGCCAATACAGAAAATACCATAAATAACCAACAAGCTGGATCACAATATCAACAATTGCCACCACCACCTCCGCCACCTCATAAAGGAAGTACTAGTATTTTTTTGCCCATTTCTAGTGGCCAAGGAAGATCGAATGTCTCCCCACCGCCAACGCAATTGCCTTCATCAACTGCTTCCAAAATGCAATCGCAACACAATCCTATTTCAAATACTTCAATTAATGGTTTAAACTCAACAGTGAGTACTCAAATTCCTAATAGTGTCAGCGTTCAATCAACCCAGATTTCATCGCTTCCACCGGTTCCACCTGTTCCGCAAGCACCACCTGTTCCAAATTCAAGAAATATGCAGTGGCCACCCACTGTTGGTAATGGAAGGCCACCGAACTTAGAAAAACTTGCGCCAGGTACTTTATTAACCGTTGGTAAACATCAAGTTACGATTGTGAAATATTTGAGTGAAGGTGGATATGCTCATATATATATTGTTAAAACTGATCCCATGGAACAGGGCACTGATACTGCATGTTTAAAACGTGTTATTGTACCAAATAAGGAAGGATTAAACCAATTAAGAGCAGAAGTTGAAGTTATGCAAAGATTATCAAATGCTGATAATATTGTCAGGTATTATGATTCGAATGCTAGCCGTTTACCACACTCACCTGGATGTTATGAAGTTTTAGTTTTAATGGAATTATGCCCTAATAAATCATTATTAGATTTTATGAATAGTCGTTTAAGGACAAAATTAACCACCAAAGAAATTTTAAAGATTATGCTTGATATCAGTAAAGCAGTTTACAATATGCACCGTATGAAGTTAATTCACAGAGACATAAAAATTGAGAATGTTCTACTCGATGAAAATTATAATTTTAAACTGGCAGATTTTGGATCAACTTGTCCAATTTTGAGAGTTCCAAGAAATCAACAAGAATTTCAAATTTTGCATAACGATATTTTGTTACAGACGACTCCACAATATCGTTCGCCTGAAATGATTGATTTATACCGTGGCTTACCAATTGATGAAAAATCAGATATTTGGGCCCTTGGTGTTTTTCTGTATAAACTATGTTATTATACAACCCCATTTGAAGTTGCTGGAGAATTAAGTATTTTACACGCTGCATATAAATTCCCAGCACAACCTCATTTTGCAAGTGGTTTAAGAAATTTAATTAATATTATGTTACAGGAAAATCCTTTTTTTAGACCAAATATTTATCAAGTTTTAATTGAAGTTTGTAAACTTTCAGGTTTTAATAATGAAACAATTGCAAAAATAACTGATGGTTATGCTGATTTATATAACATGGGATCATATCAATATCCATCAACCGAACAAATGCATCCTGCAATTGAACCATTCACATCGAGTCTTGTGCCAATGTTTTCACCATTCAAGGCAGCACCAAGAGATCCATTAGAAGTTCAAATGGAAATGAACCATCAATTGATGAAACAGCAACAACAACAACAACAACAGCAACGCACTCATGTTACACCACCACCACCGCCACCACCACAACCATCACAACGCTCGCAAACTTCATCTTCAATATCATCTAATAAATTTTCATCTGATAGCAATATTAACACAAACACAGATAATGTATCATCAATCGAGGATGCAGATCCATTTTCAACACGTAATTTGAAGAGATCATCTGGTACGTCAAGTTCAATTAAGAGCATACCTAAAATTTTATTAACCGATGTTAAAAAATCGAATAATAATGAATATACTAGTTCAGAAACAAAAACTGGTATGAGTATGGGAAGCCAAAAGAGTTTTATAAATGCTGATATTAGTGTTTCAGCTGAGGATTTGAATGAAGTTGAATTACTTAAAACTTATGAACAAAATACCGGTGTTGATGATATAGGTAGTGCATTGAATCTAAAAAGAAGCAACAATTCCAATACATCAAAACTAGATAGTGATTCAAATTATGAAAATGTTGAAGCAAGATTTCCTGAAATAAATATTAGTAAAGCAAGCGTTACAGTAAAAGATCAAAATCAAGGTGAAAATTTAAATAAGGGACAATCAGAACAATCAAATCTTGACAATGTTTTACAAATAGACACGGGTGATTTGAAGAGGAATAAAAGTTTAAAGGAAAAAAGATACAGCGTGAACAACCCATTCCCAATGTTGGGTGATAAATTTATGGAACAGGATCAAACGGGTCATGAAAGTATTATTTCATTTGATGATATCAAAGATGAATTGATTGATCTTGATGGTTCTGTTGTACAAACTTCAAGTTCTACACCTAATAAATATGGTGTTCAACAAACGCAGACCAACGAACTTTTAGGTTCCAATAAGATGAATTCAAAAAGTACGTTAAATCTTAATACTGGATATAGAAGACTAAGTTCTGAGCAGCTGACTGAGGAGATTATTAATTTTAGTGATGAAAGCTCATGATATGTATAGAACTTATAGATAAGTATTTTTAATTTATAAGATTAAAGTTAAGTTAAAATTTTTACATGGCGAAGTGAGTGGATAAGTGTTAACTCATAAACATCGAATGTAATGGCATTTAATAAATATAAGATATAAAAAAAGATGTATATCTAGATCAATAAATAAATAACGTTAAAGCAGACTACTTTAGCAGACTGATTGAAAAGTTTGATTTTTTTTGTTTTGAAAATATTTCAAGACAACTCATTGAGTGCATTGTCATATTCAGGTTTGTAAATATATTGCATATTTAAATATATATATATATATTTTGTAATTTTTTTTTTATTTTAATTATCAGTTTGTTTTTCTTTATTTCTTTTCGTAAAAGTATTCAATTGAATTTTTCCAAAATTGATAAATAAACAAATTTAATGATGATGACCTGGTTCTTCATCAACTGGGAAGACAAACCAGTCATCTGGCTTGTATTCTTCAGTTGCAACTGAACCATCAGCTGAAGCGGAAACTTCAACAGCAGCTGAGTCATATTCAGCTAATGCATCTGCACCTTCTGCTTCTAAAGCTGGAATCTTTGCAACAGCTGGTAAAGTCCATGGTTTAGTTGCTGCTTCAGCATCAGCAGCTGTAAGTGGAGTTGGCTTGAATGCCTTTAATTCCTTAACATAAAGGTCTGCAATAAGATTTGCACGACGTGCGGAAGTTGTAAATTGTCTAACTGCTTGTCTGAACATTGTGATGCTTGTACAAAGGATAAATTGTAACTCCAGTTAATCAAATCAGCAGAATCAGTATGATCATATTGAATTTTCTCTTGTAAACAGCACGCACAGGACCACACTCAATGAAAGCAAAAAGTGTTGAGCGCTGAAGCGAGGAAAGACGCTCATTGGCCAATAACACAGGGCTTCGTAACCTTTTTTTTTCTAAAATTTTTTTTTTCCTGGAAGGTCGATAGACGCCACATTATAATATTCTCATTTTTATTTTTATATTATTTATTTTAAGCCATATTGATTTGTTTTGTTTTGATTTGATTTTATTTTGATTTTTAAATTATTTTAATTTTTATACAGTGAAATAAAGTATATAGGGAGTAAAATAACACTAGAGTACAAATGCATGCCAAGTGTGTCTAAGATTACAAATCAGCATCATCTTCATCTGGCAATGGCATAGCTGCAGCTTGATCCATTTCAGCTTGGTATTTAGCCATTAATTCAGAATCAACGGTAACTTCAGGTGGAGCTAATGCTGGAGATTCAACAAATTCTAATTGGTTGTTACCAACTAATTTTCTTGCTAACCATAAGAAAGGTTTTTCAAAATTGTAATTAGATTTTGCTGAAATATCAAAATATTGTAAATTCTTCTTTCTGTGGAAAGTAATGGTCTTTGCTTTAACCTTTCTTTCTTTAACATCAACTTTGTTACCACAAAGAACGATTGGAATGTTTTCACAAACTCTGACTAAATCTCTATACCAGTTTGGAACATTCTTGTAAGTAATTCTTGATGTAACATCAAACATAATGATACCACATTGACCATTAATATAATAACCATCTCTTAAACCACCAAATTTTTCTTGACCAGCGGTATCCCAAACATCGAATTTAATTTCACCAAAGTTAGTGTGGAATGACATTGGGTGAACTTCAACACCTGATGTTGCCATATATTTCTTTTCAAATTCACCAGTTAAATGTCTCTTAACAAAGGTGGTCTTACCGGTACCACCATCACCGACAAGGACGAGCTTAAAAGTAGGAACTTGTTGTGCCATTTTCAATATATCTATGTTGAAATTAAAAGAAAATTTAATATAACTACACTAACCTAAAGACAAATAAACTATTATAAACATAAAACAAGTATTTAAAACTAAGCAGATCAACAAAGGGCGAGGCCACTTGCAACTTCTTCTCAGTTCTTATTTGCCACTCAGAAAAAATTTTTTTTTTTTTTTTTCCAGAGAAAATTTTTTTTTTATTTTTATTTTTATTTTTTTTTTATTTTTCAAAGAAAAAAATTTTTTTTTATTTTGATTACGTACGCATTTCCCTTTTTAGTAATAATTCCGACGTTGTCCCTGTGTTTGTCCCATGTTATTATGATAACCATTACGTTGTTGTCTATAACCTGATGATTGATATGGGTTATTAACGGTTGGTGTATTATATCGACGTTGATTTTTTAACTGTCCATTGTACCCTTGTTTATTCCCATAGTTATACCTATATCCATATCCATAACTTTGTTTTGTATGATTCATTGTGTGCGTCTCATTCACTTCACTAATTGGGGGCACATATGTTTTTATATCTTGTTTGGTGGAAACAGTATGGTTAACTTCTTTATTTATCTCTTTTCCCTGTGATATTAACTCATAATTTGATCCCCCCGTCTTTTTATTGTAATTGTTAAAATCACGTTTCGTATAATTATTTTCATGAAGATATGGTTTATTAAGTCTATTTTTATATCCAGAAGTTGTAAAATTGTAATATAGAACATTAGGAGGTGGATTGGGCAGCCCAATACTTGTCTCAGGAACTTTTAACTTGAATTTTGTTTTGAATTCGTTATTACGTCCATTGTGTTTGGTATCTCCAAATGGATTATAATTTCCCGGTATATTTTTGTAAATTTTTGAAACTATTTGATCATTGCTTTTATCAAGCTCATCTAATCCTGACAATTCTGGATGTTCATGAATTATCTTATCATAATATTCATTATATAGCTTTAAATGTTTGCTTCCACGTAAATGACTTTTCCTTACACTAAATGAATCATGAGTTAAATATGATTTACAGTAATCACAGTAATATTTGCCCATATTTAAGTATTTATTATTATTATAACATTCAAAGATATCATATCCCTTCTCTACGACAGTATATCTATATTATAAAGGGCAAAAAGAAGAAGAAGAAAAAAAAAGAGAAAAGCCGAATCTTGAATGTTTTTGTCGTCGGCCGTCGCTAATCTTGACAACAACAAATTTACTCTTTTGTTAAAAGGTTTTTAACACGTTTTAAAGTGTTTGATCTTAATTCGTATACCGTTTATCAAAACAGAAAACTAAAAATTCAATACTGTTTGTTTTTAGAATTCAAAAATTATGGCTACTATATTACCAATATCATATGATCCTACAAGCAAAAAGGTGTCTCTTCAAGATACCGTTTCATTAAGTACATCCAAAGATTTACAACTTGAAATTTCACAATTAAACACACTATATTCAGATTTTATTAAAGTTAATGGTGATTTCCCACCACCTGCATCTAAAGAAACTTTCACTACAAATCTTTCCGTTATGGTGAAAAAAATGCATGAATCAGCAACAGGTTTAATGCGTCAAAGACAATTTTCTGAAGCAGCTCAGAAATTTGAGATTGCCTTAGGTCTTGCCTCAGCTAGATCCAAGTTTGAATCATTTCAAGCTACAATGCCAGAATTATTAATTTGTTTGATGGGAAGATGCGATGCTTATACAAATGCGAAAATGTACGTTGAGGCTTTACAAGATGCAGAAATTTTAGTATTGTTAGGTGGAACAATACCAGACAATCATCTCAGACGTGGTATTTGTAATTTGAATCTCGGTGAATTTTTAGCAGCCAAATCAGACTTTGAAAGAGGGTTGGCTTTTAATCCTAAGCACCCAATTTTACTTAAACTGTTAGATATATGCCAAAAAGTCATATCAGAAGAAAATGGTGATGCTTAATTTATATATTCCACCTTTATCAAACATATACTTTGTACTTATATTAGGATTCCTTTATTCTGAAAAACACATAATCGAATAATGATAAAAAGAAAAAAGAAAGAAAAAAAAAAAAGAGGGAAGAAAAATTATGAAATTCCCAACGCGCCTTTTATTTATTTATTTATTTATTTATTTATTTATTGTGTATTTCCGACGTGTTTTTAGTATTTCCTCCTCATTTTTTTTAGCTTATCAAAAACTTAAAAAAATACGACTAGTAACAAGGTTAAGTATTTAATATATTACACATCAGTTTGCGATCTGATCATACATTATGTCTAACTATTTGAATCTTACAGACTCAAATACATATTCACCAACACTGATATTCCGTAATGAACAAAAGAAAAGTTTAGAAAACAATATGAATAATACTGATGACTTAAAAAACACTAATACAATTAATACAGTTTCTGTTAATACACCACAAGATAATTCAAACAATGGTTCTGATATAGCCGCTCGTATAGCTTCATCATATTTGAATAAACCATCTACGACTCCAAGTTATACATCTACTGCCCTGAACAAAGACCTTGCGGATCAAATAGATCAAGCACGCATATTTCAAGAATCTCAACAGACGGGAGTAGACACACAATCACCACAATCACTAACACTACCGCAATCACAATCCCAACCACAACAGAAAACTCCACTGACGCAAAGGGCTTCTCAATTACTGCAAATGCGTAAATCTTCGTCTCTTTTTCCTACGAATGACCAGAATACACACACGACAAAAACACCAATACCAGATAATGGAATTAATACAACTGTTCGTAGATTAAGCAATTTAATTGATGCCCCTTTCAGGAAACAAATCACAAACATTAAACCCGCATTGTCAAATACTGATAATCATGCTAAAACTCCACTTCATTTTGATAATATTTCAAATACTGTGTCTATGGCATCGATCCCCATTATTCCAACAACTAAAACTTCTAAATCTGATTTAGGATTCATAGATCTAACTAGTGATGAAGGGAGCGATGAAGATATTAGTTTTACAAATATTGCAGGAATTAAATCGTCTACCTCAACATCAAATCCAGCACAAGTTTCTGATAAATTTACTGCACCTATATTAAATTTGAAGCCATTATTTACATCAAAAGATATTTCAGATTCTATCAATTTAAAGACAGATTCAATACAGGCCAAAACAGAACCACTTACGGAAACATTATCTAGACCCAATATTAAGTCTGAATCTCAAAATCGAATGAACTTTTCATTTAACAAGTTTTCATATAATGATTCCGATGATGAATCCGGTGATGATGATGATGATGATGATATTATTATTACAGGGGTAGGTCATAATTCTAACTCCTCATTTAATAATGGTAACGCATCATTTGATACTTCCAATATTTTACCGGTAAATATGGTCAAGAGAGAATTCAAACCGGATTCAGATGAAGAATTAGCAAAGAAAAGACAGCAAATTTTGCAGAATAAAATGGCTATAATTGAAAATAATACTCTTAAAGAGGAAACAATCCAAAATAATCTGAAGGAAAAGGCTAGATTGCAAAAAGAAAAGCTTGAAAAAGAGAGGATTAATAAATTACTAGAAAAATATCCGCCGATAAAATCTTTACCTCAAAAATATCAAATTGAATTCCCAAAAAATACAGAGTTTTCCACAGAAGTTGAACCGATACTACCAAATACAATTTCTAATATTGAAATTGCCCAAGATAATATGGTTAACCTTGCCGATGAGTACAGAGTAACTGTATTTAGAGATCAAAACATAAGCACGATGCATTCTGTTATTCATAGATTGAATACATTTAGTAAACTGCACAGCAAAATGGATTATTTGCTGAATAAAGCGGCAATAATGAGATCTGAAATCCAAAAAAAGGCGACTAATAATGCTGGAAATAAGAAAGCAGACATACGATATAATCAAATTCTTAGATTTATTGATAATAAGATAAAAAATTTATCTAGATTTTATGGAGAAGTAGGAATGTCAGTTGATAGATTACAAGGTTTTAAAAGAGAACTAATTGCTAGAGCTAAGGCAATGGAAGAAATAAGGCAAAAAATTCTATTTCAAGGTCATTCCACTAATAATTTGAGAAATATTAATGAATACCTTAGAATTCTTCCAGAATCTAATTTAATTATAAGTTCAATCACAGAGATGTATAAATTATCTGGTGCTACTCCTGAAGAAGTTATACATACCGTGAGGGAGTTTTCATTGAATCCAAGACCAATACGCAGAATCCCACTTCCAGAAACTTCAAATAGCCAATTACTATATGCTCCAGGACAAGGATCAATGAATGGCCAACCTAATAGAATAGTAATTAATGACGACGGAGAAGATGAAGAAGATGATGATTTGATGTTTTCCAATACCCCATTTGGGGGTGATTCATCAAATATGCCATTTTCCAATATTTATGAAGACAATTTGAATCGTTTCAATCCATATAGATCCAATTTGAATGATAATGATGGTATCAAAAATTTGATGGAATCCATTAAAGTTATTGAATTTACTGAGGAGGGTCTTGCAAACACACCAGAAGAATTATGCATATCTTTGTTAAAACATCAAAGAATCGGTTTATCCTGGATGCTAAAAAGTGAACAAGGTTCTAATAAGGGTGGTATTCTAGCAGATGATATGGGATTGGGTAAAACTGTGCAAGCAATTTCATTGATCCTGGCCAATCAATCAAAAGATGATAAAACTAAAACAAATCTAATCGTTGGTCCAGTTTCTTTACTTCAACAATGGCAACAAGAGATATCAATGAAAATTAAAGATGGAAAAGCTTTGACTACTTTCCTGTATCATTCTACAAACAAAATCCCACTATTCACTGATTTGTCTAAATATGATATTGTTTTAATAAGTTATCAAACACTGGGCTCTGAATGGAAAAAGCATTACTCAGAAGAGATTCAAGCAATGAAAAATGGATTGAAGAATGGACCGAAGAAACTAAAAAAAAGGAAAGGTGATTATCAATCTCCATTCTATACGGATGATGCTATTTTTTATCGTACTATTTTAGATGAAGCTCAATATATTAAAAATAGAAATACAATTGCATCCAAAGCTGTTGCCTCTTTGAGTAGTAAGTATAGATGGTGTTTATCCGGTACACCAATTCAAAACAAAATTGAAGAATTATATCCATTGGTTAGATTTTTAGGAATTAAACCTTATAATGATTTTGCCAAATTTCAACATCAAATTGTGTTGCCTACTAAACATAGAAGTATAAGTGCAACAAAAAAGATTCATGCACTTTTGAGTGCAATATTGTTAAGACGTACCAAAGATAGTGAAATTGATGGCAAACCAATTTTAACATTACCTGAAAAACATATTGTAGAAGAGAAAGTTGTAATGGAAGAACAAGAGAAAGAATTTTACAGTACACTTGAACATGCATCTGCAAAAACTGCTGATAAATTATTAAATGCTAAAAAGAAGACATATTCTTCAATTTTGACATTATTACTTCGTATGAGACAAGCATGTGATCATGAATATTTGGTTCGTTTAGGTGATGATGGTGATAGAGTTGCCAAATTAGATAGATTCAGCAAAGGTTATGAGGCTGTTAAGCAATATGAAAATGGAGTTATCAATAGAATCGAGGATGAAATAGAAAACGGATTCGTTTGTATTAACTGTGCAGAAGAATTAGCCGAAGAACAAACTCTACTATTGAGTAAGTGTGGTCATGCATTATGTTATTCATGTCATGCTGAATATTTTGAAGAAAGGTCAGAAGCGGCGTGGGAAGGTGAGGTTTCTGCAAAATGTACAACATGTGGTGTAACAAATTTATCGAGTATGTCTGTTGATTTCAGATTATACGAAGCATACCGTGATGGTTTAGATTGGCAGGATATTCGTAAAAAATTTGAACTTGATTCAAAAGCGTCAGATAAAACATGGAGACTTCGTACTATTCAGAAATTTATTCAAGAAGATGGAAAACTTTTTATCAGTGCCAAGATTAAAAGGTCAGTTGAGCTGATTGAAAATATTTTGAATACCAAACCAGATGAAAAGGTTATTGTTTTTTCGCAATTTATGGGTTTTTTTGATATCATTCAAATGATTTTACGTGAGAAGAACATTGATTTCCTTCAATATGACGGTTCAATGGATATGACAGCAAAAAATGATTGTGTCAATACATTTTATAAAGATCCAACTAAAAGAGTTCTGTTGTTATCATTAAAGGCTGGTAATGTTGGTCTTACTCTGACATGTGCGAATCATGTTATTATGTTGGAGCCATTCTGGAATCCATATGTTGAAAAACAAGCACAAGATAGAGTACATAGAATTTCCCAGACACGGGAAGTTTTTGTTCATAGATTATTGATTGAGAATACCGTGGAGGATCGTATCATGGAATTACAGAAAGAAAAGGAAGAGTTGGTTGAAAGTGCACTCGACCCTAATGCACGTACTAATATTGGTAAGTTAAGTAGAAGAGAACTTGGATTTTTGTTTGGTTTAAACGGATTGGCGGAGTTGGAAAATGATTAGGCAATTTATAATATAGTACCACGCTAAAATGTCTTTTTTTAACCTTTTAATTGTGTTGCATGTAAAGAAAGGAAATTGAATTGAATTAAATTAAAATAAGTTAAAGTTAAATCGAATCAAAATAAAATATAAAGATACGCAACTAGGAAATTAATTTTTTATTTTGTATTTTAAAGTATCCCTCTTTTTTATCTCGAATCTTAGTCAGGATTGTTTGGTCTTATTAAAACAAATATAATACACACAGATCAGCGTGATATCATAGCAACAGGCTCATATAATTTAAGTGTAATATCCTAATTGAGCTGAGAAAATCTATAAACATGCTATAATCCTTTTTTTTAAAATTTTTTTAAAAATCTCGAGAAAACCCTATTTTTTTAAAAACACTCACCGAATAATTTATCCTAAAGAGGTTTAAGCTTGAATATTCATGGTAAAATGTTAATATTTGGTTTGTCATTACCTTATTTTATTTGTAGAAACATAACAACGTCAACAGAGGAGATGTTATAGGCACGGCAAGCCGAGGCGCGGTGCTACGTGAATCTCTTTGGTTGAAGTTAGTGGGAACATTTTACTGTAGTTTTGTGAGATCCCATAATATCAGAGCGGGAAAAAAAAAATGCGGCCCATAAATTTAATGTAAGGCCTGGGAGACCAGATTTGTTTGTAGTACGACTCAGTAAAGCGATAGATTTTCAGTTGTCAACAATAGTACTACCAGAAGGTTACGCGCAGATAGAATGCTGTTTTGACGTTGTTGTTGTGGTTCAATCAAAGGTGAAGTTTATATTTTACAACGTTCCCTAATGTTTATTAATGGTTACTTT
>JAJMES010000002.1:0-106431 GCA_030574275.1 Pichia sporocuriosa
CACCACCATCTATACCTTTACCACATTATAGAATGCCTAATGGTACAAAATCCATGAATAAAACAGGATCGAAGTTACCAGTTTCGTTGAAAAAGCCGAGTGGAATAGTGTCGGTAGGGAAAAACATTGTTATTGGAAATGGACTGAAAAGGCCTGGAGCTTTCAGAAAACCTGGAGCCTTCAAAAAGCCGGATGAGTTGCAACAACAAGGAATTGTAAAACCATTTGGAGGAATTACTCCTTTGAAAAAATTGTAAAATAAATAATTGTATATTAATAATATAAATGATGTATAATAGAAATTTGAATGATCAATGTAAATTAATAGAAGGGGAAAAGAAAAAATACACGAAAAAAAAAAAAAAAAAACATGTTGCGCAGTCAAAGAAGAAAATGAAAATATGACGTTACTTTTGTTGTATGGATAATTGAAAGTTTATTACAAAAAGGGTGATGAGAATAGCAGAAAATTTTAATTTAAAACAATGTTTTGACTTAAGAACAGTTTTTTGATCAAAATGAAATATGTTTTATTCTTCTTAAAAGGTGTTTTAAAAAATTGCAATAAATTGATTCCTATATATGTTGAAATTTTAATTGTCCGTGAATCATTAAAACACAAAAAAAATTTTTCTTTTTCAAAATTCTACAATTTTTCAGTTTTCACTTATTACTCCAAGTTTACAACATAATTGAATACTAAAAGACACACAAACATACACATATATAAGTATATAATGAATTGTATTGTATTGTATTGTATTGCTTGCGAATCCCACATTCTCTCCGTCCCCAATTAACCGAAGGACAGGCGCGTCAAAATAAACAAGAAAAATAATTTTTTTTTTTTTTTTTCCGTGTTTCGGGTAGAAAGTATTTTTTTTTGACTTGCCTTGTCAATTTTTTTCTTTTTTTGAAAGCTGTGTGCCTTTATGAGATTCATATCTATCTACACACTCTCATATTTTTATGTACAATTTATAGAGAATAATAATTGAATAATTATTTTGCCATTATTTTTCTTTTATAAACCAATTCTTTTTCTTTGAATTATTCTATTGTCTTTGGATTAATAAACAGTAGACAATCCTTTTACACTATACATTCATCGGAGTTTCTATTATTTTTGTTATAAGTATCAATAGAGGCTCATTATAACATATATAAACAACCCAACACATATAAACAGAAAAAAAAAAAAAAAACAATACAAAGAAAATATAAATTTGTTAATAGTGTTCACACTATTACTATTTTAAGTGTTACATTTGAAGTACCTATTATTTAGGAGACACCAATAAGATGAACTCAAACAATAAACCCACATCATCTATTTCAGGATCCAACACATCTTCTACATCAGCGAAGGCAAAACCTTTGTATTCTAAACAGCAGCCACCGACCATGGTTAGTGTCGTTGAAGAACAGTCAAATGATACCAATATGGTTCATATTTTACCATTGGGACCGGCCAGTAGAGACATGACAAATTCGACTATAAATTCAACCTCTGATTTATTAACGAATAATAATCCAAATTTGATTCCTGATTTGACTACTCATTTGAATTCAGAATCTAAACTTAAAGAGGATGCTTTGAAAAGATCTGAAATTTCTGACCAATTATCAGATTCATACTTTATTAAACATCCAAATATTTCTTCAGATGATAAAAAAAGATTAGAAAAAATAGATTTATTACATAAAAAATCATCTAATTTAGATTCATCAAATCTTAATAGTGTAAATACTTTATCAAATCCAAATTTAACTGAAATGAAATTAAAAAAGACCACTAATCCGAGTATTTCTAATTTAAGAGCAACATCACAAGGTAATTATCCCACTGTATCATCTACAAGTACAACTTTAACAAAAGGTTCAACTAGGGCAGAATATTTTGCAGCTAAATTGCATGATGCAATCAAAGGAGATCAAAAAAATCAAAATGAAGCAATAGAGACATTTGTTTATGGCACAAATACTAAAACTCCTCCAATTGATCAAAGTTTAGAAAATAATGACAATCTTTTAAATAAATCAAATAAGGATACTGATAAGTTCAAATCGGTAAATTCAGCCATACTTGACAGCCATAATCAAAATAACAATAATAATGAACATAATCGATATAGAGAAAAATTACAATCAGTTTTCCGTCCTGACAGTTCACCAATTTCCCATAAGACATTGGAAGATAACTTTGAAACAAAATCACGTTCGTCTTCAGGTTCTAAAAAACATTCAAGAAAAAGATCATCAAAGAATTTACTTAATCATATAGATGCCCCTGATATACAACCACTTGCTAAATTAGATAATGATCAAAAATCTGTTAATCAGTTAAGACAAATAACATCACGTTTATTTGATTCGAAACTTGTTCAACCACGTCGATATTCTAATATCGAGACAGAGTTTGTTAATGACGATTCATTTGAAAATGATATGGATTATTATGAGCCAACTATGTCAAACAATCCACTTTTACATGATATAAACAATCAAGGTAATTTTGTTTCAAATTATAATTATAATAAGAATAATATTAACCATGATGGCCTTGAAAATAATTCATATGCTTATTCGGTAAATCAAAACGATTCTGACTATGAGGATGAATTGTCGAATTATTTTAATACAAGTTATAACCCAAGTTATAACCATGATAGGAATCGATCACAAAATATAAATTATTTGAATAAACAACAGATACATGGTGACATGTTAACAGATTATGGAAGCATACAAGGGGATCATAAAAGACAATGGAGAAAAAGAAATGATATTTACAATTCTCCACACGATTTTACATCAATTAGAGCACAAAGACTAAAACAAATAAGAGGATTTTGTTATACTGTTAGTTTTATTTTTTGTTTGTTATTTTTAGGTTTTATCAGTGGATTCATTTTAGCTACAAATAAGGAATTACAAGCAGTTAAAGCAATAGAACTAAATAATGCAATTGTCAGTCAAGAAGAATTAGTTTTTGATATTTTATTTTCTGCTTTTAATCCAGGTTTGATGCCAATTACGATTGATACTGTTCAATTTGATATTTTTGCAAAGACTCAATATCTATATGATAGAGAATTGCTAAATAATGAGTTCAGCGGAGAATCTTATGAAACAGTTTTACTTGGAACAATAGAAGCATTGGATCTTCCTCTTTATTTTGAAGGAGGTTTCATAAACAGGAAGAAAGATACAAGTAAAACTGAAATCAGAATTTTAAATCCATGTTCTTATGATCATAAACATGATAATAAAGGTGACGGTGACGGTGACGGTGACAGTGACGGTGACGATGAAAATAGGGATGATGGCGATGATAGCAATGTGGGTGATCAAGATTATGCTATAGAAACAAAAAATACTATTAGTGGTGATAATACAGACAGCATTAGTTACATCAACTCCTTTTCACCAATTTCGCATACACCCGATCCTAGGTGGTTAAATATTTCAAGAAATCCATTCGATTTGATCATAAGAGGTGCTATGATATATAAATTGCCGTTTTCAAGTGAAAATCACACAGCATCGATAAGTTACACCGGTTATATTGACCCAGGATTAAGTTTTACCGATGTTTGATAATCTAGCTGGTAATTGGAAGGTTTGTGGGGCTGGTTTTTTAAACTGTACAATTTTGTAGAATATGTAGGTTAAAGGGTGTATAATAATTCAACAATTAAAAAAAGAAATGAAATAAAAATAAAAATAAAGATAAAAATAGTGGCAACTTTTACTTTTTAATCGAGAACTTTGAATGGTTTCCATAAAACAATAATCTTTTTAATTTTGAACAATCTGCAGAGTATCAAAATGGGAGGAATGTCAAAAACTAAACATTTAAATATATAAGTAAAGAAAAGAAAAAAAAAAAAGTAAAGTAAAGTAAAGTGAAAAAAAATAAAATAAAATAGAATAAAATAAAGTGAAATAAAACAACACAAAATAAATAAAGCTGATTCATAAAAAAACATATTAATAATAAACGGCATGAATTTTTTTTAATAAAAATGTACACTGTAGCAATTCATGTATGACCAGAATAACTACCAGCAACTAAACTTTTCAGTGTAGGAACATCTGACCAATCGCTAGTTTGTTTACTAGAACCATCACCAAATGGATCTTCAATAATATTTTCACCTCTTGCTTTAATCTTCATATCAGTATTTAAGAAATCAATTCTACCAGCACCATCTTCATTGGACATATTAAATCTAATCTGAACACCAGATTCACTTTCAGTTGCCTTTTGGTTTGTAATAAACCTTGCAACAAAACGTTTTTCCTTTTTACTCGAGTTGAAAACAATTGGATTTGTCAATGCCCAGGTAACACGTCCTTTTTCTCTGTTCAAAGAACCAGATGGTTTAGTTGCAGCAGATGAAACAATTGCGCCTTGAATGGAAACTGAAATCATAACATTAGATATTATCATGGAATCAGTTGACAAAAATGATTCAAGTGCAGTTGTTGGCTTTATTGAAATAATGACTGTCGATTGCTTATCTTCATGCTTCCAAATTGGTGTAACAATAATTGGTGGGGTTGGACTATTTAACATATATTTCAAACCACCAACGGTTCTCATTGAAATTTGTGAAGGATCTGCAATTGTGAAATATCCTGGAGTAGTCGAAGATTCTTGTAAAAACATTGTATTAACCATAAAGTTTGGTAATGTTTTACCACTTTTTGAAAGAATCTGTAAACTGATTTCAGAAGGTAGCTTTTTAGAATCCTCATCAACAATAAATGAAAATGCAATTTCTCCAATTGCATTTGAACGTACAAGGGAACCATCCTTAAAAGATGCATTAAACAATTCAACAATTGATGTATTCAAGCCAGGTGTAGTTAATGATGGGTGCATGATTTGGCCACCTGTTAAACCACCACCGCCTGTTGTATTTTTTGAAAGTGATTCAGGTTGTTGAAGACCAGTTGCAGCAGGTTGCAATGGCTGTTGTTGGTCAAGCAAAACGCTTCTACGCTGAGTTGGTGGAACAGGGGCTGAACCATGTGGTTGTCTTGCAAGTGAGGAGTGAGTCACAATATCTGTTGCAATATGTTTTCTAGAAGATGGGGGAGGTGGAGGAGGAGATGAAAGATTCGTACTATTAACAGGGGTAGCTTCTGGAATATCATCCATTTCACGAGAAGATGATGGAATTGCGGAAGTAGCACTTGTACTCGTCACAGGTGGTGTGCTTGTTGAAGCGGATGTAACGGAAGGGGTACTTAATGATGTTGTTGGAGGAACACTTGAACCCGATAATGAATCGGATCTCTTAGTTGGGCGCATTGGCTGGTATAGAGATAGATCTGAATCTTGCTTTTCAACAACAGGTTGAACAGGTTGAACAGGTTGAATAGGTTGAACAAGTTGAGTTGATTGAGATGATGGTTCAGAAATGATCTCTTGTTTCTCCTTTTCTTCTTTTAACTGTTGAGATTCTGGTTGTGCAGCAAGTGGATACATTGGTAAAGGTTTAGATTCTTGGCGATTTTCAGGATAATCCAGTGATTGTGAATATGGATGAGAATTACGCTTTGAATCAGAAATTGGTGACATCTCTACATTTCTTTGGACTGGATTTGTTCTTTCAGTGGTAGGATAATGTGCAACTGAAGCTTGGGATCTTGTAATATTTGAAGCAATAGAATGATTTCTTTGACGGTTATTTGGATTATGTGAACCATCAGTGGTAGCAGTATTGATTGATGAATTATCAGGTTCATGAATTGTTGAAGGTGGAGCATACATTGGTTCCTTACCATTCTTTTTACGACCTTTAAAGATTGATCCAAATTTAGAACGCATTTTATGCTTATCTTTCTTTTTATCATCAGAGGCTCCTAAAGTTGAAGAGGATAACATTGAATTATTTGAAGAAAGACGTTTATTGATAACAGATGATGCTTGGCTAGAGTTTGAGTTTAAGTTAGATGTTCCGTTTGATGGCACATTGTTTTCACGTTCACTAGTTTTCTTAATATGAAAATGAGGTGATAATAAACTTGAATGACGTTTTGAATTTACCACAGAAGATGTTGCTATTGCTGCAGCAGAAGCCGTAAAGCCATCAGTACTTGTTCTTGATTTTTGAACTGTATCTAATTTAATATTTTCAATTGGCAACGATTTAGAAATTACATCTTGAGAAAATCTAGTAATTTCATCATCAACATTAAAATTCAAAACATGTTCTAAACCATTTTCATTGTCTTTCTTAAAATGAGCAATAACATCTCCAACATCAGTTTGATATTTTGAAAAGACATCTTTTAACAATAATAATCTTTGATAATCATAATTTTCAAAAATTTCAAAAAAATATGGAGCTTTTCTAGACCATTCCTCTTCATAAACTGTTGAGTTTCCACCTTTTGACTCTGAAGATTTCAAATTCGTTGCTAGTTCAATCAATTCGTCCATTTCAACCAAATTTGAATCATTATTTCTAGTGAAAAGTCTCAATGGAGCGATCATATCTCTACCCATTTTTCTTGTACTTTGATCAAATAAATTAATTTCATCATCTAAAATTTTCAAAACATCAGACCATAATGGAGAACACAAACCCAAAGCATCCAATTTTGAAGTTTGTAAAGCAGGTGTAGATTCAGTAAATAATTGTTCACCACGTTTATGAATTTTTTTCAATTCATCGACATAATGTAAACGTAAACGACCATATGAAGTGAACCATTCAGCCAATTCTTTATTGATTAATTTAGCTTGTTGACGACGTATAACCAAAGCTTCCATTGCTTCCGCAGGTTGTTTTTCAAATAAAATTGAAGAAGAATAAACTACATGTTGCTCATTTTGACCATCATTTAGGCCACTATCACCATTAACATCTAGGTTATTTGGTAATGACATTGGTAATATTCAGTGACTAATTTAATTGTTGTAGACTTTAAAAGAAACTAAACCAAACCAAGCAAGAAGAATAGTAAAAAATAAGTATTACAAATGAGAAAACCTAACAATATTCAGAGCCAACAGATGGTTGTTTGTTACACACAGAAACCAGCGCACTTTCTCTTCTTATGCATAATCAATCAATCAATCAATATTTTATTTTTTTAATTTTTGTTTAAGATTACATAATCCATATTTGATTGTTTGATAGGATAACATATATTATTTATTATTTATTCTACACAACAATACAGTTAACTAAAGATTTCTCTGCTTAAAAAGGGTAGAAGAACGAAACAGGCAGTTATAAGTGCATTAGTATTTTCCCAAAGAGCTAATGGAAATTTTAAAATACCTCGTTCTTTGATATTTATCCAACATGAATAAAATGCAACTGAAAAGAAATGATAGAATAATACTGAATATTTTGGAATAACACCACTCAATAAACCAATTGGATCACTAACACATTTACCACCAAGTAAGAAATAATAAAAACAACCACGTTGAAGAATTGAAAGTGAAGGACTATCGGCAGCAAATAAACTATAAAGTGCAATTGATAATGTGTTAATAACAACATCTAAACTTTTCCTTTCATCATGAAAACGAGTCATACAATCAAAAACAGCTGAATGATCCTTCAATTGTTCATTTGATAAGTTTGATAAAATTTCACACATCAAGGCACAATCATTTAAACCAACAGTCATACCACCACCAGTTAATGGATGACGCATATTTAATGAATCACCTAGACAAATAAAACCTGGTACATCATTTAAACGAGCTGTTAAAAATTGATTTGGCATTGCTTTATAAACACTTGTATTATCAACTGAATCTTCATAAGCTTTTTTGAAACTTGGCTTTGTAGATTCAGGTAAATTTGGCAAAACACTTTTTGATAGATATTCTAAAACATCTGCCTTTTTAGGTATAGTTTCTGATCTATAAGCACATAAAATTCTACTATGGTGAGGACTTATTTGATAAATTAAAACTGGTGCATGATTACCGAGAATGACATGACCATGGTATTTACTTGGTAAGTTTGCATCAATTAAATCTAAACCGATAAAATATGATCCAATTGTTGGTACATAATCATCTGATAATTCTTTCCTGAATTTTGAATATATACCATCACAAGAAAATATCAATGATGCATTAAATATACCTTTATTGGCAACTTCAACACCAGTAACTCTATCACCAGTTTTAATAATTTTAGTTACATTACCTTCTAATTTTGTAACATTTTCCTCCTTTAAACATATTGAACGTAAATTCATTAAAAAATCACCATGATGTAAAGCAACACCTTTAAGTGTTGGACTTTCATCCCATTCTTTCATATCTAAAGTCGAATCAGATAACATTTTATCCTCATCACCAGTTTTAATTGCACCAGCAACAGGGTTTGAATTAATCGTATTTAAAATTTTCTTTTCAGGATATGAAAGTGTAACATTTTTATTAAAATATGAAATATAATAACCATTAACTTGTATTGCTTCAATATTATTAACAGCCTTTACCATACCCAACCTTTTTAAAGCTAAAACACCAGAAGGTTGCATCAATTCTCCCACTATCCTATTTGGTTTTGTCCATTCTCTTTCAATAATTAAAACTTTACGACCTTGTCCAGCCAAACATTTTGCAAGGCAAGGTCCAACAACACCAGCACCAATTACAATTGCATCATAATGAATATCTGCAGACATTTTATTTATTTTATTTTTTGGCTATTAGTTAATGAGTATTTTAGGTAGTATTCGGTTAATATAAATAAAGAGATGAAAATATACAAAATTAAAAGAGAATCCGCTTTTTCTTTCAACTTATTCTTTCAGTTTTTTGTTTTTTTCCAGTTTTTCTAGTTTTTTTTTTTCAAAAATAGCTTCTTCACTATCCTTTATAACCATGTCAAATTGATATCGAACAAAAAAGTAAAAATAAAAAAAAGGCAATGTGGACCGTTGAAAATTATTTCGTATCGCTCGTTTAGCACCATCTCGGACCACTTTTCCTATTATTGTATGTTTTTTTTTATTCATTTTTTTATTCATTTTTTGTTTTGTTTTTTTGTTTTGTTTTAAATCTGTATTATTACTATTTTATTGATTGGTCATTTAGTTAGGCACCAACCAATGAATACATACAATGAAATTATTGAATAATATATTTATATTGTCTATAATATTATATTTGAATCTCATATTAGTAACAGCAAATACAGAGACATTTGTATTGAATTTAAAAGATGTCAATTCAAACATAGCATCAGATGGATCAATTTTAAATTTTTCAAATAAATTACTGAATGAAGATGATACGCCATTTAGTATTTTCAATATGACTGATAATCTGATCAATGAGACTAATGAATATATTATTGATATGAGTAATACTGATAATTATATAATTATAATTAGTGTTGGCAATATCAAACGTTCTAATTATTTTATACGAACATGTTGGTCGGCAATACATCCAATATCTATCGATTTAAGTACGATTCCAAAAGAATTACAAACGCCAGAATTTTTCGTAGTAACAATAACAGCTGATTTTTACTCTAATGATGATAACAGTGTAAATGCAAATAAAATAATGAGTTCTATACCTATACAAATTACATTCTCCGAAAATAATTTATTTATGGATAGTGTTAGTTCAGATTTATTAAAATTAGCCATTTATGTCATAACTGTTGCCCTTGGAGCCATTACAATCTCATTTGCCGTGATATGAATAATAAAACTAAACTGTGAAACAGATCGACGCGTCGGCGGCTTTTTGCAAATTTCTTAATTTGTTTTTGCACTGCCTTGTTTTCTAATGTTTTTTTTTTTTTTTCTTTTTTCTTTTTTTTTTGGGGTGTTTTCTTAATTTTATTATTGTCTTTGCATGAATTTTTTATTTTATATATATTTTTTTTGTACCTTTTGTATATTATATTTATCTAGTTATCTTGGATCATTTGAGTTTGTGGCTGATTGTTTTATATAAAATAAACAAACCAACAAAAAATAAAAGCGAAAATGAGTGGAGTCTCTGCGGTGTCGTCAGAAATAGAAATAAAAGGGAAGAGGTTGATACGGCCCAAGTCAAAGCTACCAGATGATATCACTCTAGATTTGAATGATCATGGAAATATAAATATGATTGATAATATTAATGTTAATAATAATGAGAATTTCTCCAATGGTTTAATTGCAAAGTCTATCAATTCACACGATAAGAATTTTGATAATATCGATTCTAAATCCAACAAAGATAAAGAAAAATGTATTTCAAATAATATAGTTGGTTCGAGAGGTCAAAATTTACATCTAGATACAGATTCCTCTGATAAAATTAATCATGATGTGGATACGATTGATAAAAATCTTACAAAGAGATCAATTGGAGAGATTAAGCCTAGAATTAATACTAGTACTGTTATAAATTCAAATCCGAGGATAACAGATATTGACATTGTAACTCATTCAAACTCTATATTAGAAAATCAACAATCACAGATATCACGACAAATTGAACAAATGCATTCGTTTTCAGGACTACAGAATTCACAACAATTTGAAGATCTAGAAGGTCAAAAAGATAAAGATCAAATTATTGACGAGGCGGGAGAAATGAAGAAAACAATAGTAGGTAAAGAATTGGTGATGAAGGAAGATGTAGAACTAAAAGAAGAATCAGATGATCAAGAAGACAAATACGAAGAAGAAGTGAATGAAAAAGAGGAGATGGATAAAGAAATAAGAGAAGAAACAATTGAACACACAAAAACACCACTCCTGTCTCAATCACAGGTTCATCAGAATATGTTATATTATTCCCAGTTATTTTCTGAGTCAAAGGATAATCCACTATTAACTTTAGCTAATTCTGTAAATGCATCTAATAATTATTTTTTGCAACCGCAATCATCTCTTGAAACAACAGAACCGACAAATCAAGTTACAGGAATAGAAAATGATCAAAATTTGTCTTTAAACTCAAAAAATACTCATCAATCACAAAGTTCCATTTCTCGAACAGATTTGAAACCTTCATTGCGACAAAGATCGCCGTCAAATCAAACGACGTCGGAAGAAAATAAACTTAGACTTGAATCTGATCCACTTTCATTATCACATTTCCAACAACAGACACAGACACAGACACAAACACAGCCACAGCCACAGACGCAAACACATACAAAAACACAACCACAAATACAGGCGCAAACATTACAACGCGGGACTTCATTATCATCTGATTGGATAAATTCAATGGGAATACCAATTAATATGGCATCCAATGTAACAGCTGCGATTTCTGGTCAAACTCATAATTCTTCTGAGGCTCTAAGTCATGATCAAATAAAAGACCAACATATTGTTAATTCAAATTCAAATTCAAATACATTGAACAATATACTGCAATATGGAAACTTGAATACTTTCCAATTAGGTATAAATACAAATGGTTTTAATAATTTAAATTTTAACAATAATTTAAATGGGATTGAAACATTAACAAATAGTGGAAGGACTTTGAATTCAGGTAATCAAAGTGATGTAATACTGGATAGTTCACAATTACGGTCTATTGAAAAAAATGAAGGGTCAAATTATGCTGGTTACAATATACCTAATATAAATATACCGAGAATATTTGTATGTCATCATCCTGGTTGTCAGAAGACATTTTCAAGAAAGATGAATTTTGTATCACACTATCGCTCCACTCACGAACATAAAAAACCATTTGATTGTGCAATATGTCATAAATCTTTCGCAAGACATAGTGATCGTAGGAGACATGAAAAAAGTCAACATGGTGAAAATAAGGGATTTGTTTGTGCTGGGGTTTTAGAAAATGGTGTTAAATGGGGTTGTGGAAAACATTTTAAAAGAAAAGATGGGTTGACTGCACATTGGAAGAGCTTGAAGGCTGGGAAGAAATGTTTAAAAAATTTAGAGGGGGAAACATCACGTATAATAGGGACTACTCTTTTAAAGCAAGATTGATCTTTGTTTGTTTTCATGTTTTAGGTCAAACTGTAGTTTAAGTTTTAGTTTTAATTTTAATTTTAATTTTAATTTTAATTTTAATTTTAA
Source organism: Pichia sporocuriosa (assembly GCA_030574275.1). Lineage (NCBI taxonomy): Eukaryota > Fungi > Ascomycota > Pichiomycetes > Pichiales > Pichiaceae > Pichia > Pichia sporocuriosa. The sequence continues at coordinate 12,067 of JAJMES010000002.1, forward strand.
TTTTAATTTTAATTTTAATTTTAATTTTAATTTTAATTTTAATTTTAATTTTAATTTTAATTTTAGTTTTAATTTTAGTTTTAATTTTAGTTTTAGTTTTAATTTTAGTTTAAGTTTAAGCTTTAGTTTCAGTCTTAATTTTTGTTATTCGTTTTTTTCCTTTTCTTTCACTTTTTTTTTATTTTTTATTTTTAGTTCTATCATTTTAAAATTTTAATAAGGTTTAGTTTGGGTTATAAACTTATCAACCATTCACAAACAACTCACTGAGGTTGAAAACTATTTGTCTGATGACGTAGTTAAAAATAGCAATATCTGGCGCTCACCTATCTTTTTCTCTTTCTCGATATATGAAGGGAATAAGAAATCTAGACTCCAGTTTTGTAAATCGATTATTCCTTTTCTTTTTTTGTTGATTTTAACTGCTTTTTTACGTTTTACACCTGTTAAAATTTCTTATATATATACATATAAATATATCACGTATAATATGTTACATAGGTTTTTGATTGGTACCTTAGTTTTCTGTTCTACAGTTTTAGGGTCCAAATATCAGGAATATCCATTATCTGAATTAGATCCAACAACATATAAACCATATAAAAAAGATCAAGCGGTGCCACTAGAATGCATCCGTAGACAGATTGACACAGGTGAACACATGTTTGATGAAACTGGTGAAATTATTTATTCTCCATTCGCAAATTGTCTTGAAACAAATTCCCCATTCTCATTGAAATATATGGATGATTCACAAATTAAATGTACAGTAAAATTTGAAGATGAATTATACCACCTTTTCCAATTATATCTACACAAAGACGCACCTTTAACATGTAGGTATGAATTACGTCCTAATTCTGGTATTTATTTACCATTGGATTTTAGTTTCCGTGGGAATGTTCTTGAATCACATTTTGATATTGATCCAAATCTTAATCTAGTCATGCTTTCAAACAAGCAAAATGAAATTATTGCAGGTACAGGATTTTCATCTTCTACAAATACTACGAAAGTTATTATCGGACAGAATGTTGAGCTTAATTTTAATATTAAATGGTCTAGTATTGAAAAGGAAGTAATTAATGATGATAATGTTGGTGTTTACTGGATTACCACACGTAATCCATATCTGACATGGATTTATGCATCATCCGGTTTTTTTGTTGGTGTTATTTTAGCGTTGGTATTTTCATACAAAACGGTTAATAAAAAAGTACAAAATAATGTATGGAATAAAGTGGAATAAATGGTTTTGTAATTTTTTAATTATCTATATTAAATAAACTTATTATAATATTTATACAAATTAAAGTTTTTTCATTAATAACTCTAATAATGATTTCATCTCCCCATCAGCGTGTTGTAAAAATTGTTCATCTATGTATTTGATATAAAGTTCCCTTACTTTATTCTTATTAACATCATCTAATTTTGATTTAGCCATCCAAGCTTGGTATAATTTAACATTTTGTTGTAAATTAGATACAAATGTATTATCATTAATTAAAGTGTATCTCAATGGTAACGTTAATTGTAAAACCAAACAATTTGGATCATCTGAAAATCTCGCAATTAAATCCTTAATAATATAATCACACATATGTTCTCTATCTAAAATATCAAATTGGTCAATTAATGAAATAATTGTCTTTGCTAATTTCATTATTTTAATTTTTTTATCGACTGAGTCCAAATTTTTAACCATTTTTTCAATGAAAACATCATATAATGTCATTACTAAATCACCACGTAAAACTGGATTGTCGTCAACACTACCTAATGTGGAAACATTCATTTCAGGTAAATTGTTTAATTCACTATTTATTTCTTCATTACTTACATCTAAAGCAATAATATTATTATTTTCATCATTCTCTTCATCGTTATTGTTTTGTTTCTTTTCATTTTGCTCCAAATCTTCCAATTGTGCACGTTCACTGACTAACTGTAATAATTTTCTTCTTGTTAATAACTTACTCAAATAATTCAATTCAAATTTAATAAATTGAATCCACACCCTTTCATCATCAATATTAAATCTGAGACAACGCTTAAATAATGCTCTTGCACCTTTAACGTTCTTATTATATTCAAATTCCCACTTTGCACCACTTAACCATACATCGACATTTCTTGGTTGTAATGACAATAATTTTGAATAAACATCATAAACAACTTTAACACTTTCTTGTTTTCTAGCATATTTTAAATAATTAGCCCATAATTCCATATTACTTGGAAATTTATTTGTTCCACGTTGAAATATATACATAATTCTTTGTGGTATTGCCCAGCCACTTACACTTGGAGTTCTATCTATGATTTCTTTCATTCTTTCATAACGTTTTTTTCTCAATCTATCAATATTTTTTTCAAATTTAACATATGCAAGATAATCAGCCGGTTTTGAACCACGTCCAGCAATTCTATGTTCAAAATCTGTTCTACGACGTACAATCATATTTATTTCCTTTTTGTTGAATAATCCTTTTTTTTCAAGATCTTCCAATTCTGGAATCGACCTTTCAATCGCATATCTAGCCTTATCTGACATGGTTATATTATAGGCTATAATCTATACTCTTCCAATGTTCCTTGGTCTTGAATGTGACTGGATTGTTATCATTCAGAAGCAACATGAAAACTGAAAAAAAATTTTTTCTTTGACAAAAAAAAAAAAAAAAAAAAAAAAGTTTTTTCAGGCTGTGTATTTTTTGTTTCTATTCAAAATTTAAATTTTTTAGACAGTAGAAATACATAGAAATGGGACACATATAAAGTTAAAATACAAGGATATTATACAAAGAATGTAAAAGTGGAAAAAAAATAGTCTAGCTAGTTTAACACCATTTTTGCTCAACAAAATAATCATAAATTTTTGAATTTCTCAATGGATCTAGTTTGACAATCGAAGAAATCTTTTCTTGGGTCAATATACCACCGTTATTCAATAGTTCTTTAAATAGTAGTTCTTTAATACAAAGATAAGGTTTTGGATAAATTCTTAATTCTTGACAGATCATTTTTTCACCATCTGATAACAAATTATAGTCGGGCGCATCTGAAATATCCAATGGATCAAAAGTTAAATTCTTCTTTTTCAGTTTACCATTTTCACTTGGAGTTGATAATCTTGAATGTGACCTGCCAGAATTTAAAGTATGACGTTCTTTTGAAGTTAGACCATTTGGAGAAAATGTTGATTTTGAAACTCTAGAAATCTTTTCCCTTTCATAATTTTCACCATCTTCAAGTTGAGTTATTCCATTTCTTCTCCAATTTTGTAGTTGAGAAATTCTATTTCTAATTTTATATTCATTGATAATATCATCAGAAAATTCTTGAAAATCGGTTGAACTCATGACTCTGGCAAACGATTTAATCTTATTATATAAATCTTTTTCTCCCTTTGAACGTTTCTTATCAATTGCATTGTTAGTTTTATAATCTAATAAATTATCATTAATCATTAGCCTTTTACGTTCAGCCCTTAATGACAATCTTTCATTATAAATTTGTAAAATTAACAATTTTAATTCAATATCATCTTCAGATTCATCAGGTTCAAAAACCATATCCTGGACTACTTTTTCAGCTTCATCTTCAGCTTCTTCTTCAAATTCCAGTCTACCAGGCATATATTTTTGAATATCAGAACATAGAGGTTGTGAGGTTAAGACTTTTTTGGGTGGAGGTAATGGCATTTTTTTCTTGGCATCAAATCTTTTCTTCCTTTCCTTCAAAAATTCTGATGTTGAAACTTCTGGAAATGTCGTATTCAAATCAGGTAATGGATAGTACGGTGAATTTAAATAATATTTTTCATAATGATTTCCAACTTCATCTTTTGATCTACCTTCAACATAATCAGCTATATCTTGCCAATTACCTAAACCTAAGGTTTGACAACCTTCAATTAATAAAAGTTCTTCATCAGCACCCCAATCTTTATCAAATATTGGGAATTGATGCTGTTCAATAACTCTATAATCATGCCAAGGTTTATGTTTACCAGATGATTTACCTTCGGCAAAGCAAGGTACACATAAATCATAATCTTGACATTCAGCACAACTTATTCGTATTCTTCTGGTACAATCAGAAGAGCACACATCGCAATGAAATTTTCCCATAATAATCTATTTTTATACTTTCTATTTATTTCCGTTAGATGTTTTTTTCTTTTCTTTTTTATTTTTTTATGAATCAACCTTATCTTATCAAATGCAAAAAAATTCAAGTTTTAAAATAAAAGTCGACGCGACGATATTTTTTCGAAAATAACTAAATTTCCTCCAAAAAAGTCAGTTTTAAATCTTGGCTGAGTTCAATTGTAAATGCAATTGTATTTCTGTGTATTGTTCAAATATGCGTTGTAGTTTATGTATATATATACAACTATATGTATATATATAGAAACCAATATTTAAAGAAAAATATAGATGAACGAACTCAAAAATAGATAGACCGGAGTGTTGAAGGTACGACAATGCAAAAATGGTGTAACCAATCAATCGGTTCCTCTGTTTGTTTGTACGTCTGCGTGTGTGTATCCTGTCGCTAGTAGTGGTTCTCTCGGAGGAGAAGCCAAGGGAGGGCGAGATTAGGTAGAAAAATAAATAAATAAGAACGAAAACAAAAAAATTCAATTTTATTACCTAATCCTGGTTTCACAATAGTCACGTGTTTATAGATAGGGTTTGTTGGTGGAGGATATATTTTTTTTTTCAAAGGCACAACCCTCACAAAAATCAACAGTCTCAACTTTGCGCAATATTTTCACCTGGCTCCCTCTCTCCCCATTCCGCGTCTCTCACCAATCTCCCTTTACACTCTAGCATCAAATATTTTCAGTAGGGTAAAACTAATACATATTTACAATTAAATATTGTGTGTGTCTGATTTCAAAGATAATACTGTTATATTCTATTTCACAAGACACAGATAATCCTCAAAAATGGTATGTTACATCTCAATAGCAAATAAACATATACTATAGACAAAGAAACGATTGATTAATCAAATACAAGAGTTCAAGTAAAGATTTTGTAAATGAATTTGAAAATACCAGAATAAACTATAATTAACGTCTATTAACATATACTATGAAGGAAAAATTATAGGAGAAGAAAGATTATACATGCTATTTATTAACAACTAGACTATTAATGGAAATAGTTTATCATTATTAGAAATATTAAATATTGAAAGATTTTTTTTAATGTATGGAGATCCATCATCATTGCTATAGTTTCATTTGTTTATTTTTACAAGAATTCTTAAATTGATTTAACGTAATTTTGTATACTAACAACTTTTGTTATTATAATATGATAACCTATGATTATTATTTTTATTTTTTTTAATACAGGGTAGAGTTAGAACAAAGACCGTCAAGAGAGCTGCAAAGGTTTTAATTGAAAAATATTATCCTAAGTTAACTTTGGATTTCGAAACCAACAAGAGATTAACCTCTGAAATTGCTGAAATCCAATCCAAGAGACTCAGAAACAAGATCGCTGGTTACACTACCCACTTAATGAAGAGAATTCAAAAAGGTCCAGTTAGAGGTATCTCTTTCAAATTACAAGAAGAAGAAAGAGAAAGAAAGGATCAATACGTTCCAAAGGTTTCTGCTTTAGACTTAGAAAAGAACAAGGGTGCTTTATATGTTGATGAAGATACCGATGCTATGATCAAGTCTTTAGGTTTCAAGGTCCCAACCAACGTTACTACCGTTTACTCCAGTGGTACTCAAAGAAGATTCAGAAAGTAAGGGATATGTATAATGTCGTTATAAATTTCTTTCCTCTGTTTAAATAAGTATTAATAAAAATTTACTCATCAATTAATATTTTTTTTTCATTTCTCTGTAGGTATTAGGTTTTTACATCTATTAGTATTATTTTTTTCTTTTTTTTTTTTTGAACTTTTACAACAAAACTAGATCATTAATTAATTGAACGTTAAATATGACTTATATGTTTACATATGCTAACTAAAAACTAGCAAATTTATTTTAAATAACCATGTTGCTTTAACCAAGTTTTAACATCTTCACCATCTCTTGAAACCCAGTTCGCCTTACTCTTGATAGTTTCTAATGATTGTGCTAAACCTTGGTCAAAACCCTTGGTATCCTTGGTTTTGAAGAATGCTTCAACTTCTTCATATTGTTTCATATTGGTAAACCCCGAGGTAGAAACTTGAACAACTGATCCCAACATACTTAAACCTGGTGGTAATAGTTTATAAATTTCATCCCATTTAATCTTCAACCAGTCGAATAATGTTTCGATACCAACTTTATGTGCCCTCATACCTTGTAGTGGGATATAGAAGTCTTGTGATCTAACCGTACCATCCAATAAAAGACCTAAAACCTTCGAAAGGATTGCAGGGTTTTCAAATCTACCAAGAGATCTTAAAACTGCAATTTTTTCATCAATTGATTGAGGTGTCTGGTAAATTTTTAATAATGCATCGTATTCAGCTTCACCACCCTTGGAGGCAATAATGTTAAAAATAGATGCTCTTAAATTTGGATGAATTGCTTCCTTTTCGCCTGAAACATATGCTTCAAATGATTTCTTGGCAAATTGAACAGCCTTTTCATCACCTGAACTAACTGCCGCTGCAAATAATAAAGCCTTTAATCTTTGTTCTAAGAATGGTTCATCTTGTTTGAACAACCAACCAGATTCATGACATTTTGCTGTAACTAAATCACCGGTGAGAGCCTTTAATGCATCCTTAACTTCTTGTTCTTCAAAAATCCAAGCCGCCTTCAAAGCTCCCATTCTAGCAACAATTTCTTCCCACACAAAGAATGAAGATTCAGACTTCCAGCCGGAAACTAATGATAACAAATTGGTAGTTTTGGAAAAACCTGAGACTGATAAGGCATGTGCATCCGCAACCAAACCAATTCTATCTTCAACAGATAATTTTGCCGCCGATTCACCCAAAAGTGCCCATCTTTTATCTTCATATGCAACTCTATACACACCTGTAGAGTTACCATTAATTTTGAAGAATTCAGATGATTTGACAGGAACATCCATTGATCTTTCATTGAAGACTAAAGATTCATCTAGTCCTTGGTCAGTTCTTAAACCCAAGAATATTGGATAAATAGTAGTATCATCTTCTGGCTTAACATCACCAGTGGTCAAATATCTATGTTGTTCAACCTTGACATTATCAGATTCAGTAACTGTAAGTAAAGGATAACCAACCTTTTTGGTCCAAACCTTCATGGTAGATGCAACATCTTTACCAGAAACTTCAGATAATGAGTCCCAAAGAGCTTCTGTTTTTGCATTACCATAAGAATGCTTCTTTAAGTAATGTGAGACACCTTCAATGAACTTATCTTCACCTAACCAGTTAGCTAACATTCTCAAAACTGATGAACCTTTTTCATAAGAAATAGCATCAAAAATTTGGTTGATTTCGTCTGCTCTTTTAACTGGAACTTCAATTGGATGGGATGATCTTAAACCATCTAAAGTTAAAGCAGATTGTAATGAGTCCCCAACAAAATTTTCCCAGATCTTCCAGTCTGGTTCAAAATGATTACAACATTTCCAAGACATGTAGGTTGCAAAACTTTCATTCAACCATAAAGAATCCCAGAAATCCATAGTACAGATATTACCAAACCATTGATGTGCCAATTCATGTGCAACCACTTCTGAAACTCTTAATTTGGTGTCAAGAGTTGATTTTGATTCATCAAATAATAAATCAACCATACGATAAGTAATTAAACCCCAGTTTTCCATAGCACCAGCTGAAAAATCGTGGATACCAATCATATCCATCTTTGGTAATGGATATTTAATATCGAAGACTTGTTCGTAATATTCTAATGCTTTTGCGGCCAATTCACAGGAATATCTACCCTTTTCTTCATAACCTGGTGTAGTATATACTCTAACTGGTACATCCCTAAATTTATATTCTGATTCAATGTATTTCAAATCACCAACGATAAAAGCGACAAGATATGTTGACATGAGCGGAGTAGTATTGAAGTGAACAGTTTTCTTGGTTTCACTGATCTCCTTTTCAAAGTTAACATCCATATTTGACAAAAAGGTCAAGTTTTTGTCACCTGTCAATGCAATTGTAAATTTAGCCTTGAGATTTGGTTCGTCAAATGATGGAAAAGCTCTTCTACAGTCGGTTGGTTCCATTTGGGTAGTTGCTAGATACTTAGTTTCACCATTTTCTTCGTAAGTAGATCTGTAAAAACCTGCCATCTTGTCATTAAGTTCACCAATGAATTTGATATAAAACTTAATGGAAGAACCGGCCTCAAAAGATTCGGAAAACTTGAAGGTTGTTGTTTGGTCGTCTTCATTTGCTTCGACTGATATTGGCTTAATTGTGGAACCGGATGCAGTAATAACGTGATATTCTAACAATTCAAGTTCTAAAGTATTTAATGAAATGAAGTCAGAGGTTTCTTTAACGTCCAAATCGATAGTAACCTCACCATTAAATTTGAAAGTATCAAATAAAGGTTCGAGAGATAAGTAGTAATGTTGTGGTTTGACATTTGTTGGTAGAACTTGTCTACCTGCAGTTGTTGAAGAATTGCACATATTTGCTAAATGTTTATCCAGTGTAGTTCTATGGTGACAACAGTGATGATGAAGTCGTGCGAAAGTTGTTGAAGTAGTGGAAACAGAAACGTTCTTATATAAGAAGCTGCCAAAGGCAAATCCGCTGGTTGCGATAGTGGTTTGCGCGTGTGAGAAACGATGCGCAATTGATGATGTTGAAGCAAAATGGCCGGTATTTAGCCAACATCCGGCCAGTTTGGATGTTGTCCTTTTCAACATAACGTTAATCGACATACCAGCTGTGTGTTTAATATATACAGTAGCTTCTGATACTGGGGTAATATATTTTATGGTTACACGTTAGCTATCTATGACATTTATCTGATTGATGTCGAACTTCGAGGAAAATAGTTGCAAGAAAAAAAAAATATTTTGACGGAGCCGTTTCAACGAATGGCTGTTGACAATTTAGTTCCCGTTTTTGACATTAATAGAAATATCTTTTTAGAAATGAAAATTGGCACTTTTTTGAGATATCTTTCTTACTTGAATTTATATTTTGCTTTTTAAGCATGCAATTATTTTTCATTGACTATGCTTACATTAAGGAATTTACTGTTAACCAATTTGTATATCTATCTTGTTTTAGGTGTCGTTTAAAACCTGTAATTATATAGCGAAGTATTAAAAAAAACACAAAATTTAAATTAAAAATTATTCAAAATCGGACTCCAAATATATATCCCCACAGCAAATCTATAGCATTCACACAGTTAGTCAATCTCACTGACAATTTTTTTGCAATATTCTTTCAAAATTTCTGATCTCTTATTAATTTCTGTTCCATATTTTTCCAAATTTAAAGCAAACGAGTCTAAATTTTTCTTTAAAAAATGAACCCTCTTATCAAATTTCATCCTAGCTAGTATAACCTTCTTCAGTAAACTATCATATTCCTTTGTAAATTCAATACTTTTTTCACACCATTGTTCAAAATTCAGATGAACAAAATCAAAGAATTGCTGCTCATTTATGTCCAACTCAGTTGTATTATCTTTTTTACCCATAATTTCAAAGTAAATCTCCTCTTCTCCGTCCATGTACTCATATACAGGTTTATCATTAACTTGGTACCGGTCAGGTGTAATAGGTCTTTTATTCCAATCAGAATAAATAATTGCATCTGATCCATCGGTTGCATTAACAGAATCAAACGTTTCTTCAGCTTCTACAATATGATTTTCTTCTGTATTTGCAATGGTATCAGTGTGAATAGTAAATATCTTGGATTTTTGCCTTTTATAAATCTCTGACAGTAGAACTGTATCATCATCTAATCTCATTCTTTTCTGCTTCACTTTTCTCTCAACACAAGGCGAAGAAAGAAAACTTGCACTGTTGCTGACATCAAATTCACTTGATTCTCTCAATTGAATGTTGGACAAATTATATTCATTAAATTTATTTATTTTTTCACCAGAAAGCCTAATATTTTGTTTATTCACCAAATTGTTTTCTAGATCTTTATCACTTTTAATTTTATATTCACCAGCCCCAGTATTTGGTTTTGTTAAAAATGTTAGATTTGTGCCTGCTGTATCAATTCTACTATTCAAAGGACTTGAAAACCTAGTACTCTCATCGTTTTGCAATCCTTCATTTAATTCTGGCACATCAACTAAAAACTCCAGTATTTTATTACGTTTTGGAGCCAATTCTGCTACTTTAGAGTTTTTAATTTTGTCCAATTCAATCTTTTCATTGGCAACTATATTATTGCTATTACTATTATCAACAGCAATACCTTTGCTACTAGCAAATTTAGATGAAACAATTTTTTTTTTAATGGGGGTGTAAGGTGTAATAGAATCAAGCTTTTCTTGCTTCAACTTTTTTATCGAACCTGATGTAGCTGGTCTACTAGAATTCAATTTATTATGGGATATCTTTATGGGAGAAGTTAAATTTGCTTTTTTCTTTGAAACGTCGACTCCTGGTTCTTGTTTCACTTTTATATCCACCATATCAAATAGTATATAAATTGCTTGATTGAAAATTCAAACCACATACATAAGTATTCAAGATCTATCTGTTTTTTTTTTCTTCTACTCCGAACATGAATTAACGAAATGAAAATTTATTGCCCTTTTGTCGCAAAATACGATGAGCCCCAAATTTTTTACAGAATCAGCAAAACTAACCAACAACTATGATGTGTATTTCCACAAGGTTGAATAAGTTATACATTGCAAGAAAATTGATTTTTTAATACAATGAAAGATGCAATCCAAGATATATTTTTGGCATCCCCATTAATGAAAAAAAAAACTATTGTTTTATAACGTCAAAATTCTAATATTTGTAGGAGAATCTAAATCACCACATTTAGTTTATCAACTACAGTCAAATTATGTAACTGCTTTGCCTATATGTTAATATATTACATTATATATCTATATATTGTTTTTTTGTTTTTAAAAATTATGATTGATTATACAAGTAGGCCGATTAACCAATTCTCTCAATTAAATGAACACCCGAATCAGTTTCAATAACATCACTCATATCACCAATCTGTAGAGTGAAACTTGCCTTTTCAAATGGTGGTTGCATTTCACCCTTTCCAAAAAAGCCCAAATCACCGCCTTTGACATGCGAACTACAATCAGAATTGTCAACGGCAAGTTGTTCTAATGTTACATCACCTCTTTCAATTTCGTCTTTATAACTTTTCAATTTTTCAATTGCGCTTTCTTTTGTCCTTGTAATGTTTTCCTCTTTCCAAGAGCTTGGTTTTCTTGAATCTTTGTGTTTAATTAGTAAGTGTCTTACTCTAACTTTAGCTGGCTTGTGTAAATTTTTAGTTAGATAATCTTCAAGTTTGACATTGTCTGTGTTTGCAGGTGGTTCCCACTGTGAGTTTTCTGATTCTTTATTGAAATAGTATTCTTGATCGTAGGTTTTGGAAATTCTTATTGTCCAATCGTCCGGAAGTCCAGTGTATTGGTTTGTCTGCAGTAAGATCACCATGTTAGTATATTGTTTTATAATGGTTACAAGATCATTAATAATTCATGTAAAAGAGTACATACCATTATTTTTCTTTTCTTTGTTGCTTCAGGTTCAATACAATTAAATCACTGAGTGTAGGTGAATAACGATCAGTTTAATGACGTTGTCATAATGAAGAGTTTTAGAATCGAGGAAGGCGTTCACAACGGAGCGACGAAAAGCATTTTTTTTTCTCCGGTTTAAGGAGGAGAAAAAAAAATTGGCAGGTTTAAAAAATAATTACCACTACAAAGAAAAATAAATTAAAAAAGACATTTTTTTAGTAATATATACTATATATCACTTCTTTTAGAATATGGCTATTAAAGATGCAGAAACCAAATATCAGGATAAACAAAAAAAACGAAGGGGTTTACAAAAAACACGATTTTACTGTCAAATATGTGAGAGACAAAGTCTCGATGAAAATGGATTTAAATGCCATATTAAATCAGAAGTCCACATGCGTAACTTAAAGAAAAGATTAGAAGAAAATGGGGGATCGGATAAGAAATTGATTGAAGACTATTCGGAAGAGTTTAGTAAAGATTTTATAAGTTTACTTAAACGAATGCATGGGGAGAAAATTATCGGATTAAATAAATTTTACCAAGAATATATTAAAGACAAAGATCATATACATTTAAATTCTACCAAATGGCGATCAATTACATCATTTGCAAAATATTTACGCTCAAACGGGATATGTAAAGTTATTGAAATAGCAGGAGATGCTATTGTAGAATCAGAACGTTTCCTTATTGGTTATATCAACCCTGATAACAATAAACGAAAAGTAGATTCTTATCCAGATGAAACAGTGGAAAGTATAAATATTGGTGGTGAACAGATAAGTCTAACTTCTGAAAATATGGTTGGTGATTTAAATGAAACGATACGAGATCAGATACTACTTGGTGAAAAAATGATTCAGGAGAGAAAATCCAAGGAAGAAACAGTAGAGAGTAATAATGAATCCTTAAAAGATCGAAAGACTAAAATGAGTTTTGGTCTCAAAAAGAAGAAAATAAATAGTAATGATAACACCAACAAGGGGAAGATGAAATTTAAACTAAAATCCAACACACGTGACAGTCAAAATTGAGTTAATTTAAGGAAGAACACGGCCGCGCTTTGACAAATTTCAGGAGTATTTACAATTTTCCATTTTGGGAATGCTGAGCGCGTTTTGTAAGTTGAAGGGGTATTTTTTTGGTTATTTTGTTACTCTTTTTGGCTACTTAATTACATTGTTTGTACTTGGTGTTGTTTACATCTTTAATAGTTGGTGCCAATTAAGCTGAATTTGTTAGTGTAATTGGCGTCTTGACATCGTGTATTTTCTTTATATTAGTTTTATGTTTCCTTATTCTTTGTAAATTATAATTTGATTTGATTTGAAATGATTTAATTTAATTTTAATTTATTATATTTTGTTTCCTTTTCCTTTTCTTTTAATATAATTTTTTTTTTTTCATATAAATTAATTCTATTATTAACCAAATTTATCATCAGTTATGTCCTCAGAAACACCTTTGAAAATGAAAAGTTACTCCACTGCCGCTATAGGCAATAATAGTATATGTTTACCGCCGGTGTCATCGATTCTTTTGTCACCAGCTGAATCATCAATGAGGAATTCTCTCCTTTTAGAATCAACCCCTAAAAAGTCAAAAATAGATCAAAACTCACAACGCAAAATTTCTTTACCTTCTATTGATACGCTTACATCGAGTCCAACATTGAAAAAATCTTTGTCTTATCCAACTACTCTACCATTGCCATTACCAACACCTTCAAACTATTCTCTAAATCATGATTCTTTTTATAACAAATCTTTTATTCCAGTTACTCCAATACATCACAAATTACCATTGGCCCCAATATTTAACCAATCAACCCCACTGTCTTTACCACATTCAAATAAAAATAATTCCAAACTTAATCATTTAGTTAATAGAGATTTAAATGCAAATTTATCAAGAGCAAATAATTCACTACTTTCAGATTCCAATGATTATGGATTTGTTTCCCAGACTCCTCTCAAATGTTTATCAAATGGGGATTCTATTTGCAAAAATATCATACCAACACCAACACCAATGTCTAATAATATTAATGATGGTAGCAAAACTAATAATAATGTTTTTAATCAATCCTCACCAATAGGTGAAACAAGTTCAACATCATCAAAATGTAACAGGAAAAGAAAAGCTTCGATAGATGACAGTAAAAGTTTTGCCTTTATTTCACATTCACAGGAGACTTTCTTGTCTAATGAACCAGATATTGATAATGCAAGATTAGCAAGAAGGAAAAGAAGAAGGACATCTCCAATTGAATTATCAATACTTAAAGATGAATTCAAGAAAGGTGCAACTCCAAATAAACAAAGAAGAATTAATATTGCTAAAATGGTTGATATGACTGAAAAAGCTGTTCAAATCTGGTTTCAAAATAGGAGACAAGCAATGCGGAAGCTTCAAAATCAGAATAAAAAGGAGTACATATATGAAGTATCCAAAAAAGAAGATGAATTGAATATTTTAGAGAATGATTCTGAAATTTATGATGCGGAAGAAGTAGAAAGAAAGGAAGAAGAAAAAGAAGTAGATGGAGTAGAAGAAGAAGGAGAAGAAAGAGAAAACCCAGAAGAAGAAAAACCAGAACAATCCCAAATAAGCATCCCAAGTGAAAGTGATGAAAATAACCAAGAACATGATAGTGATATATCAATGGAAAACAAGGAGAATATTGACCCAACAAAACCATTATCACCTAAACAAAAAAATTCTGATATCCCTCTTCCCCCAAGTGGTCTTTTTTCACCGACTTCAAATAAAACGAGTCAACGAAAAGAACCATTATCTGATATAACAAATCAACAGGTTGGCCAAGTTTTTAAATTTAAATCAACAGATTTTGGTTTAATAAAACCAAATTGTAATACGTCAAGAAGACAGAAACCTACGATGAAATTAAAACTAAAGTTTGGTCTAGGTGGCTCCCCAATTATGAACCAAAATAATGGTGTAACAGTTTTAAAGGATTCGACAAACTTACAATCAGAATCTAAGCTGAAGAATAAAGCAGAATTTGGAACGGATAAAATTTTAAGAGTGGACAATAGAGTTGAAGTAAAATCGGAGAATTAATTTTCATTATAGTTTATTTATAGAGTTTTTTATTTATGTATATTAGAATTTTAACGTAATTTTGAACGATAAAATAGCGATAAAATAACAATGAGATTGTGTCTACAATAAGGACAGAATAATTAGTTGAACATAATTTTATTCATATTAGATAGAAAAAACTATTTATTTATTATAAAACGAGTTATTAGAAAACGAACCAAAACTGGGTCACAATTAAGCGGATTTACCTCTTCTACCAGTGGTCTTGGTGTGTTGACCTCTAACTCTTAAGTGCCAAGAGTGTCTTAAACCTCTGTGAGCTCTCATCTTCTTTAATCTTTCTAAATCATCTCTTAATTTAGATTCTAAGTTGTTAGCTAAAACGTGGTGATCCTTACCATCAACGACATCCTTTTGTCTGTTTAAGAACCATGCTGGAATCTTATATTGAGTTGGATTTTGCATAATAGTAACAATCCTTTCTAATTCTTCTTGGGTTAATTCACCTGCTCTCTTAGAAAGATCAACATCAGCCTTCTTACAGACTAAGTTGGCGTATCTTCTACCGACACCTCTAATGGTGGTTAAAGCATACATAACCTTAATTCTACCATCAACGTTGGTGTTTAACAAACTATATTAAATGAATAAAAAATGGAAAGGATAGGGCAACAATGTTAGTATTTAATTCTTGTAAAATGTGACT
This sequence comes from Pichia sporocuriosa, assembly GCA_030574275.1. Taxonomy (NCBI): domain Eukaryota; kingdom Fungi; phylum Ascomycota; class Pichiomycetes; order Pichiales; family Pichiaceae; genus Pichia; species Pichia sporocuriosa. The sequence goes on from JAJMES010000002.1 coordinate 27,537, forward strand.
TGACAAATAAGAAAATAAAACAAATGATTTAATGTTCAGATAATGTATATATGGTAACTTTAATAATAAATTGATGTTTTTTTATTGTACAATTTTGCATGTTTCTGTTTGATATCCCTTGTGTATCAGTATTTTCATTTCATTAATCACTATATTATGTCCTTTGAATAGTAAAACATTGATAAAAGGCTTGTCATTTTATTCTTGATAATGTAAATATATCACGGCTTATTTATAATGGTTTTACTGCTAGCTAATTAATTTATATTATATCATTTGTTGTAATTTTTTTCTTGTTTTTCTTTCAACATGTAGTTATCATTTTAAACATACCGTAAGATGTGTTGGAATGAACCGGACTCGTGGACAACTAAACCCATTTTGATGTCTATATAAGTTTGTTAATGTTAGTTCCAAAAAAACTTCAAAGAAAATGTATTAAAATTCTGAAATACAATAATATAAAATTTATCAAATAAAATTCTCACTGTTGGTTTCAGCACTAACTGAAAAAACTTCAACACAGTGAATACACTACATTATCGTCTGGAGTAAGCGATTGATTCTCGCTCCTCACACTAAGAGAGAAAGGGCGGAAAGTCTCCAGGGAGGAGATCGACCTCATACAACAGTATGAGAAAAAAAAAAGTAGAAAAAAACAACGCGCAAAAAAAAAATTTCCGAAATTACCAAAATAACGTATGGTGTGAGGGTTATTTGACATTTCAAAAACATATCTAACCCTTTGCAATTACACGTGATCTGGACAATTTATAGCAAAAAAAATATCTACACATTTTTTTTGTTTTATCATAAAATTTTAAGAGATGATTAAATAATTATTTCGTTTTATTTACATGGTGTATTTAATATATAATTATAGTCATAATATTTTTGTTTATGCATCAAAGTTAACGAACTTAGTGTATTTTGCCGCAAAATAATCAAAAGCTGGCTTTTCAATGAATATTTTGTTCGCCTTTAATAAGTCTCTAACCTCCACTTCATCCTTTTGTAAAATTCTTAATTTGGAACTTGGGAATCTTAAAATTGATTTTCTTAAATTTGAAACACTAAAATAATCATCAGCAATAAATAATAAGTTAAGCTTTTCAAGGTTATGTGATTTAATAAATTTTGACATTGCTAATGATTCGGTTGTTTTAATCTCTAAGTTAAATTCATCGCCTGATTTAATCGTTTCCTTGGTACCGATTTTTTCTTCAAATTTATTAATAAATGATTCATCTTTACCAATAATAAATAATTTACCCTTTCTAAATGCGTCACTTAAAGCAGTTCTGTAAGCCAAATAATAAACTTTATTAGGTAACTCAGTTGAAAAATCATTAGGTGCACTTCTAGCTAATGCATAGGCACCTCTAAATCTGATTGGTGAGTTTGCATCACCAACTCTAGCTCTACCTGTACCCTTTTGTTTGAATAACTTATGTCTAGAAAATTTATGTTCAGATCTACCAGGTGGATTGGATGAACCAACTCTTCTATTGTCAAGTTCCATAACAACTGATAACCATAAGATATCTCTTCTAAGTGGTACATTTATTAATTTGTTATGAACAGGAAAAATTGAATGTGGTTCAAGTGATGGGAATGATCTTAATGTTGCAATACTGAATTCGGATGGCTTCTGTGCATTTGGAAGTGCATTCTCTGGAGTTGTAATTGTATTTGTGGATGCGGATGCAGTAGCGGTTGCAAGACTTCTGCTAAACAATGGAGCACAAGACTTTATTATTGGTAGGCGTACTATATTGAACATATTGTCTGATACAATAATTTTTCAAAGATGATGTGATATATAACCTATTAAAAGTAAATTTTATCACTACCACTTATACTTCTTTGATTTCTTTCTTTCTTTTTCTTTCTCGTTGTGCTCTTTTTTTTTCGTTTCTTGGTCTCTTTTCGAAAGATTCATGTAAACGCGAAATTATTACGTAAGACATGTTGATTACGTAATTAAAATAAAAAAAGATGTTACACGCAAAGGGAAGGAGGGGATGATTATCTTCCTCTTATTTGCCCCATCTTAATGCCTTAAAAAATACATAGGAAATGTATTTTCTGTGCTTAGCACTGCTCACATAAATAAATATTGTGGAATTTTAAGTAGATAACGCCAATGCGGAATCATTCAAGCAGAAAGTAAACTGCTCTTTTAGAAGGTAACGTGGGGGTACTAATTATGAAAAAAATGATAAAAAGGAATAGAAGAATAATAGAGAGTAAAATATTCAATCAGGGCATCGCAAAAATATTGGTCGAAATCATTTGCGATATCAATATACTTATGTGTTTATCTGTGAAAATTCAACACTAGTGGTACTCTTATCAAAACTAGAGTTTTACAACACCTTTTGCTTATAAAGATTGTAAATATTGTGATTACATCCGTATTAAATAAATAAGGTATACGCGCTCCTTTTTTTTCTCTCTTTGTAACATTTCTTTAGTCATTTGTCGTTCTGAAATCAACTAATTGTGTATTGTAGATAATTGTTTCTTGATATCTCTATCGATTATATTGTTAAAAGTATAATTAAGAATTTTAGACTTTTTTCCTGACTACTTGTTTTAAGTTTCAATTTCCAATTTCCAATTTTGTTTTGTTTTGTTTGTTTTTAAGATTTATGAATAAATACTAGTAAATATAGTGTCACAATACTCCATTAAATTTAGATATCCGATATTTTCCATTTTTTTCTCCCTTTCAATTAATACATGTTCGAACCATAGCACTCAAACTGAATAGCTGAAAATATATTTTAGTTAAATAAAAGATTCATTGTTTTAGCATCAAAAGTTTATCTTTATTAAAATGTCTCAAGATAAAACAAATACGATAAAGGATAATCATGTAACTATGCAAAACCAGCGAAAAACATTATCAAGGCGAAGTTCTAATCATTCATATTCTAAAATAATAAAAAGAAGAAAATCTAGCGGACAAATTAACCGAATATTACCATCCAATGATATATTTTTACCTAGGGAATATATAAAATGTGAAAAGTCTGAATTAATAACAATAATCTCAAGAATGTTATCATCAATAGTATCGATTAATGATCAACGAACATCACTTGATGTTAAATATTTAAATAGTCAAAATTTGACTAGATTTCATTCAAGATCACCGCCTCAAATTTCAATTTATAATTATTTAATTAGACTATCACATTATTCATCATTAGAAAATTGTGTTTTGATTGCAACTGTTTATTACATTGATCTTTTAACACTACAATATCCATCATTTGCATTGAATTCATTAACTGTTCATAGATTTTTATTGACAGCTACGACTATAGCTTCAAAGGCATTATGTGATTCATTTTGTTCAAATAATCATTATGCAAAAGTTGGTGGTGTTAATATAGTTGAATTAAATTTATTAGAAGTTGAATTTTTAAAATGGGTTAATTATAGGGTTGTTCCAAGAGATTTTAATTATGATAGTTATTGTGAACGTAAAAATTCAATAGGTTCGTTGGAAATTTTTCAAGAAAATGCATTAAAATTTGGAATTTCAACAGCTGAAAAAATTTTAGATTTATATTACGAAAAAATGATTGGTTTGGTAGGTGGTTTTGATAAAGCAAATCCGGATAAGACGGAAAAAATTAATATAGGTCATAATGATGACATGATTTACCGTTTAGAATCCGTAGATATAGAGTATCCACTTTCCGCCTCTTCATCTTTATCTAGTGATGATACTTATGAAAGTGGTTTAGATGATAATTTAAAAGTCACAGTTACGGATGCAATTAATAATAATAATAATGCTAATAATAATTCTAGTGATAAACAAATCATTGATAATTCTGGTAAATTAAATATATCTGGGGACAATTTAAACAATCATGATAAGAAAAATGATGAAAATACACAATTTGATTCAAACAAAACAGATTCCAATTATGTTTTGCTAGCTAAGACTAGCAGTTCACCAAACTTTATCAAAACTTCATGAATATCAATATCTTCTTATTAAAATAGCGTAGGTTGATGTTGATGAGGAGCATAAAAGTATAGTATAAGAAATTTTGATAGGCTAATCACAATTATTTCGGTGGTGCGGAAAGCTTAATTATGGCAATTATGATACTATAAAATGTGGAGCTAATTTTACATATTGGTATAAAATGACATTAATGCCTGTTTTATCACAAACATGTACTTGTTTTTTTTATTTTTGAGAGTGGTTACAATATCCTTAGATTTTAATGAATTTGATATAAAATTGTTTGAAGAATGACATACAATACTGAGGATCAGCTCATTGAAGTATTGTCCGAAAACCATTACAAAAAGGTGTCAGAGTTACTCAATACGACTAATGAAAATTTGTTCATTGGACCTAACAATTTACTTGATAATGATAAAATAGAATCGGCTAAAATTTTTACAAAATTAATCACGAACAAAATTCAATTGGATACTGTGTATCCAGTTCAAGATGGTAATATAAATTTGTGGGCACAGAGTTCAAACATCAAGATCCTACCTGACAGCAGAAATATTAATGAGACTCCAATATCAAACCATCTAGTTGGGGTTTTCAAAATTGGTCGTAATTTGACTTCCCATATGCATATTGTTCATGGTGGTGCAACTGCATCGCTAATTGATGAATATTTTGTTAAGGCTGCGTTGCCATTGACTCCTGATAATTTTGCGGTAACAGCAAATTTAAATATCAAATACTTACGTCCTATTAAATTTGAGGAAGATGAGCGTACTGTTATCGTCGTTCTTGATTGTTTTATTGCTGATTCAGTACCGGGCAAAAAATTTACGGTGAAGGGTGCGTTAATGGACCTTGAGGGGAAAAAATATTGCATTGCAGATGTATTGGTAGTCGTTCCCAAGGGACCATTGTAGATATTTAGGGTTTATAGATGCAACTATTATATATAATATAGAGATAATTTTTAATGATCAAGATTCTAGGTGGAACTTGACTAAATGATAAAAACAATTTTTCTCACCTTTCAAAAAAAGAGAAAAAAATATTTTTTTTAACTCCACTATTAATTCCATCAAATTGAATAATAAGGGTTTTGTAAAAGCTACTTGGGAACATCTAACAATTAAAAATTTGAATATATCTTTCTTCATACACATAATATCTACTTTTCTTGTGGATAATAATTTTAATATTTATTTTTATTTTTAATGATGATCCCGACTTTGCTACGAAATACACGGTTTCAAAAATACCCCATGAAATCACTAAAGATGGGTATGGGTATGATAACTATCCGGAATTACAACGAATCAAGATTACGAGATCAACTAACAACTTTAAAGTATTTGAATTTTTCATCAAGTCTGAAACATAATAATTCCCATAATTTAGTACGAAATTATTCCAGGTTCGTGTCACGTCCAATGGTAATACCGAAAATAGTTTCAATCCAAAAGAGGGCGATTTCGTTTAAACCCGGGAAAAGAATAGCCAAATGGATGCAAATGATTGAAGATATATGGATGAAGATAAAATGGATTTTAATCAGATCTAAAAGGCCGTTCAATTTAGAAGACATCAGTGCATTTATTTCATGGTTACTGACTGGAAATATATTTTTATTTTTAATTTTTACAACGACATTTTTCTCATTGGTTTTAATGACAATCAATAAGATAACTGATAAAGATGTAGTGGGAGTATGGTTAGGTAAACAGATTACACAGAATACGAATTTAACGGTTTCCTTTGAGAGTGCAATTGTGCCTGACTGGAATTATGGTACAATTCAATTTAAAAATTGCATTGCCAGTAAGAGGCCAAAAGTTATAAAAGTTATCGAAAAAGTTGAAAAAAGTACGGATGGTAAGATATTGAATAAAACACTTGAAGAGGTCTATGACGATGGTAATTATACCCAATTTGACGTTACAATTGATGAAATTAACGTTTCATTGAGTTTCTGGAGATGGATAAGTGGGAAAGGCATAATCGATACTGCATCAATTAAAGGAATTAGAGGTGTGATTGATCGAACACATGTGTATTGGAAAGAAGGTGATGATCCCAGAAATTATAAAAATTTTTATCAACCGGGTGATTGGGAAATTGAAAATTATAAAGTTGAAGATGTTTTGTTAACAATGTATCGTCCAAATGGTTTCAGGCCATGTCAGATATCAATTTATAGTGCTGACTTTGATGTATTTAGAAAAAATTGGTTTATGTTGGATATTATGACATGCAATCATATGAGTGGATGTTATGATGGATCATTATTTACCATTAATAAAATTTCAAATTTTGACTCATTTAAAGAGGAAATTAAAATTGATTCGTTGGTTAATAAAAAATTAGGTAGGGAACAATTTTCCAAAATTTCAATTGAGGATAAATCTTTTAGAAAAATAACTAGGTTTAGAATTGATAATCTAAAAATTGAACATATAAATGGTGGTATGTCAGGACCGTTTGGTTGGATCAATAAAGGTACAGTTGATATGATTGCGGATGTTATGATTTTGGAAGAAAATACACCAATCAATGAGATATTATTAGGTGAAAGTTTCAATCAATTTAGTAACAAATTATCAACTAAGCATAGCGATAAAGATAAAGATGGTGAAGACAAGCCTTTGAATAATCTGTTTATTTGTGATTTTTATTTGAGATTGAAAAACCCTAAAGCACAAGTACCTTTATTTACAACCGATTTATCATATATCAACAATGCTGCGATAAGACCAATTGTTGGATATATTAATAATAACAAAACATTTATTCCAATACGTTGTAGAATTTACAAAGATTTGTCAGATTTTGATGGATCATGGACATTTTACGATTCATTATTTATGGATGATTTATCAGAAGGGGTTTACAAAAGTTTTTATGAATATGTAGCTGATGAAAAAATGAGGAACGAAAGATTAAAAAAAGTGGGATTTTGGTCTTTACAATTTATCGTTCAGTTTATCCTATGGAGTTTAACCACATTAAATGGATGATAGATAAGTGTACAAATGTAAAAAAAAATGTGGGGGCGGGAGAAGTCAGGTTGAGATTTGGTGCGGGTAATTTTTGCCATGATTGTTAATTATTTGGTTTTTCTCATCCCTTTTTTTTCTCATCCCTTTTTTTTTTTTTTTTTTTTACTCCTCTTGTGGATGAGGGGGTGTTAAGCCATAATGAGCATAATACTACTAACGCGGCTTAATTGCTATATTTTGGATAGTCACAACTAATCAGTACACCAGGATTGTGGCCACATGCTGGTGAACGAGTAGTCTCCAATGAGTTTAATGGACGTTATATTAATAGTTATTTACCATAGTAAACTGTCTTACTGTATATTCATATATAGCTTATATATTCCATCGAAAGATATACCAAAATATAAATTACGTCACTTGATAATATAATTCCTGCATATTATAGTATAAATTGTAATATTAGGGGGAGCCCAATATGGTGTGATTGCGCATAAACTCCGAATTAGGAAATGTTTAGAATATTCTATGCCGAGTTATAATAGAAGAGTGCCACAGTTATTTTAATTTATGATGATCATTTAATAACTGACGATTTTAGGTATTATTTCTTAAAAGCTACGTTTAATTTGTGAATTTATTTAATATTGTAAATGGAAAAAGTAATACATTGTAATCCGAATTTTAGAGCAAATTTTTTCTGCAGATAATTTTATTTTGTAAATTATAATTTTGGAAGATAAAAAATATTATTCTGATAATTGGGTCATGATATATTTAATAATTTCACTAATTGTTCTGGGAAATGAATAAGAGAACTTTTTAAGCGGAGGTGCATGAAAAAGGGAAAACTATTAAAAAAAAGAGCACCTATAATTGCCGATAAAATCGCGATATAATTAAATATTCCATAATAGGAAATTGGGTGGAAAAAAAAAAACTTCAACGAGCATAAATTCTCAAATATCGAACCATTTTTTTTACTCCTTCTGATAAACGGTTTCTTGGACATCATTCAAATAAAAATAGGGATTTAGAGTTTCTATGTGACCTAATAAATTTTTTTTACAATCAAATTATCATGAAATACGCAGTTTTACAAAAATAATAATTTAAAAAATATTTTCCTTTTTAATCTTTACTATCTCTCCTGTTTTCTTTTTCTTTAAAAAATTTCTGTAATTGTTGTTCCCGTAGTATTATAACTTAAATGATTGAGCGAAAACTTTTTTCAATGGCCAGTCATAATGAGAAACCAATCCAGACTGGAAATATTCATATTCCGATGAAGACTAATGAAAATCACGGAATAAATAACTACCTTGGGTTAAACAATTCTGAAATGAATGAAAATCATAGTTTAAATACCACAGATTCAATTTATTTACAAAACTTTAAACTGCCTACAAAATTTGACCACACCGCAGATCAATCACAAAATTCACAATACCATTTGACAAATCAGCTTAAACCATCCTATATATTTCCACAGCATCAGAATGATGGCTCAAATGAAACTATTCCAAGTCTATTTTCATATTCTGATTCCACTTCGTCACATTCAACAAACACATCAAATAATAAAATACCTACAGTTTCAACATCTAGTTATTTGACTGGTTTTCCGGCAAATTCATATCCCCAGGATATGGGACTTCATTCTTTTTCTAAAAATGTGCAGTCCCAGTATCCACCACAATATCAATGGCAGCAATCGGATCAACAGCAGTATCAGCAACACTATTCTCAACAACAACTTACACAACAACAGTACACACAACAACAGTATCCACAAAACCAATATCAGCAACAACAGTATCCACAACAATATTCACAAAAACAACAATATACACAGCAATATCAACAAGTGCCATATATTCAGCAGTATCAACAACAATTGCAACAGCAATACCAGCAGCAGCCTCGGCACCAGTACCTTCAGCAAAATCAAAGTCAAAGTTCATCTGGAGAGAACTCGAATTTTACTGGTATTCCTGTAAACTCCATACAGCAGACATCACCTTCAAACTTGGAACAATCAATAACAAACAGATATATGAACCCACATCCGGAGTACAATAAATACTATTATTACAAAAGCCATTTACAGCAAGATCCTCCTGTTTCTGCAAAAAATAACCCTTCCATTCCACAGTTTAACTTTTCAAAATTACCCATAGAGCAGCACAATCCATTGAATACACAACTGAATTTGCAAATCTCACATCAAAATGGTGTTTATACAAAAAATAATTATGCAAATAAGTCTGTATCTATGATTGATGCTGGTAATAATCGATGTGTTAAAGTTGACTACAAAGATGTCAGTAAATTAACCTACGAAGTTTCAAAGAATATGTTAATGCCACCATTTAAAATTTATAAACCTAGTGGTGCTTCTTTAAAAGATCAAAGGCCAAAAAGATCAAAGAGGAAATCAAAATTTACTAAAGAGCAAGATCAAATGATAATTGATATGAAAAATAATGATAAATCATGGGTAGAAATTGCAGAGGCGTCTAAGGTTGATAGTTATTTGGCTGCTAGGAATAGATATCAAGTTTTGATTGGACAACAAGGTGGTGGTTCGGGCGAATGCAGTCCAGAAGATGTAATGATGTTAAGGGACATCATTGATGATGGTGAAACCGAAAAAATGAAGTATTTAAGTAGAGAATTTAGAAAATGTACAGGTAAAATATGCAATTATAAGCAAATAAGAGAATTGTTAAGGTATTTATTTTGGAAAAATCCAGGAATGTTTGATGTTAATTCAAGCTATTTGACGGAATTAAAAAGGCTGCAAAAGCTGCGACAGGACGAGTTCGGTAATAATGGTTTGAGAGATGATAATGATGATTGTATAAACGTTAAAGAAGAGGATAGTGCTAATGAAGGGGTTGACGACAAAGACACAAATCAATTATTGGATAATCATGATAACTCTGGTGAGCTTACTATTGCTAGCAATCAATTTGACGATGAGGGTGATGAACTGGAAGTGTACGATAGCAATGAAAAAGAAGAATATGATCATAATTACGGTGATGATTGTGATGATGATGGCAATTATGATAAATATATGTAATAATGTTAATAGTTGCACAGTTAAATTAATCGAATGTATGTGATATATTTACCTTACCGTGTTACATCCCCGGGAAATTAAGATAAAACAAAAAAAGACCGGCCAAAAATAGCCCGAGCGAAGATAATCCAAATGGGGAAAAAGAAAAACAGTTGGTTGCTCGTTGAAACTCAATTGGGTTATCGGCATGAAAAACAACTCTTTATATACGTGGTGTGAGCCTCTTTTTTAAAAGCGTCCTATGTAAAAAAAACAGAATTTAATTTCTACTAGTTCTTGGTGATAAATTGGGTGTAAATACAATAATTAAATCATCTTCATCTGCTAGTCAAAACATATCACCACTACACAATGTCAAAGTTTGCATTTGTCACATTACTTTTGAATTCGGATTATCTTCCCGGTACATTGGCACTTGCGCAATCTCTTGTACAGACTGGCTCGACTATTCCGATTGTTTTACTGTATTCAAAATCAAACACCTCGGTTGATGTGCATAATATACTACGAAAAAGTGGATATTTTCAACGGTTTATTGATGTGGATTTGGATTTGTTTGAGTCGAGAAACAATTTTGAATTGAATGAACTTTTGAAAAGATCTGATTTATCCCACACTTTGACAAAATTGAATATTTGGAGATTGATAGATTATGATAGACTTGTTTATTTAGATTCCGATATTCTCATATCTTCAAATATTGATAATTTGTTTACTATTCATGAAAATCTATCAGAAAATGATATTATGGCTGCATCGGATTCTGGTTGGCCAGATATATTCAACTCGGGTTTGTTCGTCATCAAGCCAAGCTTGACTGTTTTTAAAAAATTGATAAAATTTTATATAGATACCGATTCTTTTGATGGTGCAGATCAAGGTCTCTTAAATGAGTATTTTAACTTACAAAGTCACAGAATGGAAAGTAATTGGTTTAGATTACCATTTACCTACAATTGTACACTTAATTCAAATTATGAATATTTGCCTGCGATGATAAGGTTCAAAGATTCAATTAAAGTATTCCATTTCATAGGATTAAATAAACCCTGGAGTAATCACAATTTATGTTATAGTGATAAATATATTAAAATATTCAACAACGGGAGAGATAATTTATATCAATTATGGTGGAATGTCTTTGAAAACGTCCAGATTGAAGAGTTTACTTCTGTAAATATTTTAGAGATTTCTGGGCATTTACAACCACCTATAAATATTAAGTCGCTATCGTTAGATGATGATGATTTGCTAGCTGATTCTGAAAACAAAAGTAATGTTGATGAAACCTCTGCGAAGTGTGATACGGAAATTACCAATCCTTTCTTATCACCAACGAAACAACCAATGGGTCCACATTTTCCTATGTACTATTATAAAAAACCGAACACTGATGAGATTGTGGATGAAAGTTCACGCGGTGAAGCGTGGAAGATGGCTGAAGGGAAAGTCAGTTGGCCAAAAGATAATAATGATCATAATGATAAAGGTAATGAGCTGGTAATATCTATGAATCCAGTTGATAGTTATGTACAAAAGAATCCAATATTTCCTTGGGAAAAGAAGCAAGTCAAAAAGCAGGTTTCGAGAACGTTTGAAAATGCATTAAAATATGACCCTCCAGTGTATTCCATTTCTATAATGAACAACCAAACTGGAGATCAAAAAAAAATTGAATTTGAAGACGACAGTAATAATGAATATAATTTAAGTGATGCGGCAAAGACCAAACTAGTTGGGTTTGATGATGGCGAGAAATTTGAGGAGTATCTGAGTAAAGTCGAAACTGCCAGGTACAATCAACAGCGAAAAGAATCAAATATTTCCAATTTAGTAACTGATATTAAGAAGGAAATCAAGCTGGAGGAAATATTTGATGATGAGCTAGGGAATAAAGATGTATTTTATCAAGAAAGTGGTGGGATTGATAAAACTGCTTTGTGTATGAGTAAAGAAGACAGTAAGGTGGAGGAGGATATTGAAAATTCCGATAATGAGATAATTGGAAGGGTTGGTACCAAGTAATATAACTTTTGATCTCGTTCTAAAAGGATATTCATGCATCTATAATTATTATATAATATATAAAAAGATTCAATATTTAAACAATTCGAGACTCCGTAAAACAATAGTGTTTTCTAATCATTAGCAAACAAAAAGGGGGGAAAGCAAGTATAAATGGATTTGGATATAAAAAATCAAACATAGTGAAAGAAATTTGAATTGACTAGCGTATATAACTTAATGGTTTTGACTTTGTGGCATTTGTGAATTTCTAGCAGATGCATTCTCTCTTAAGAATGTCAATTGTCTAGTTCTAAATGATTCATAATGAACTAAGCCAGTGGTTTCAATTAGGTCAAAAAGATGGGTTCTAGTTAAAAAATCTCTTAAATAAACAAATTCACATTGAGTGACATCTTCAACATTAATCATCCCCCATTTCGTTCTTCTACCTCTAATCGTTTCACCGTTAGGAGTGGTAATTACATTTTCAGAGCCAATAACTGCAAAAGGTAACAAAGATCTTATATCGTTATTAAATTGGATTTCCTCTTCTGTTAATTCTTCATCAAAATTATTTTCATAAGGATACATATTTAAATTATAATATTTAAATTGCTCCTGTAAAACTTTCTTAAAATGTGATCTTTCATCTAAAGTGAGTGTATCAGCTTTTGCAATAATAGGGACAACATTAGCAACCTCAGTTAATCTTTTTAAAACTTGAATGTCTAAAGCTTTTAATCCATAACCATTTGGTTGAATAAAATATAAAACGCAATGTACTCTAGTGTCTTTTATGAATTTTTCCCTTGAAGCATTCAATTCCCTTCTTAAATACTGATTTTGTTGATCTTTAATATATTTCAAAATTGGTTCCCAAGATTTATCATTATTTAATTGATCACCAAAACCTGGAGTATCAATAATACTTAAATTTAATTTGACATTATTTTCTACAAGAGAATGATTTGTAACTTTAATTTCAGTTGTCTTATCAATTGGTTCGTTGATTGTATCTCTACCGTTAGAATCAACCATGTGAGAGCTAAATAATGTGTTGACTAAGGTAGATTTACCTAACCCTGAGTATCCTACCATCATTATATTAAAGGTAAATCCCCTTTTAACAAGTCTATTTTCTATTTGGGTGGTAATTGTATCAAAACCAACATAGTTAGTTGGATGAGAAACAGTTGATTCTGCAGGAATTGCAAGGGATGCGCTGATATCTGCCTGAGCAACCGACATTATTATATGACTAAACTTCTTCTAGCTACTGAAAACTGAGCAATCTTCAACTTATCCAACCTTGTTCAGATCACATTTGACATAAACACCAAAATATAGAACAACAAGATCCCAAACATAAACAAATCTTCGCGTTGCGTAAACACATGCCAGTGTACCTATGTCCGTTGGAATTATGCCAGAATATTGGTTGATCTTGCGCTAAATTATTTTCACGTTGAAAGTGAAAGACAAAATGAAAAAAAAAGGCTTTAAAGAATAGGATCATGGATATTATAATTAAATTGTTTAGGTACAGATTACAATCTAAAAGCAAACAATGTCATTTATATTGAAATCTGCAAGTTTACTAAGTCTTGGAGAATCACTTCTTCCACGTTTTGGAATTCCATCAATTAAAGTCGGTGTTACCGTGCCCGCCTTTCTTCAACCTGCACAAAAACAATCAGATAACGCAAATACATTAGAAGAACGTTTGTGTGAGCATGCAGAAGAATTCCATCTTGGAGAAGGAATAGAAATTGATTCTGGTATTCTAAAAGCTGCACCAAAGAAGAAAGTTTCACATATGAAAAGAAGACAAAGATTATACGGACCAGGTGAAAAACATGTTAAACTTAAAGATAATTTAAACAGATGTCCTGCTTGTGGACATTATAAAAGATCGCATTTCCTCTGTATGAACTGTGTTGGTCAAATCAGAAAATACTGGAAGGAAAGAGATGCACCAGTACCAAATGAAGCCGAAGAATTCGTTAATCCACGTGATGAACAAATTTTGTACCCAGGTAAGACAGAAAGAGAACACGAAAAAAAATTGAAGTCCAAAGACTGGTTACTCAAGAGACCTAAGACTTTACCAGTTGAATAAATGTTTAACTGGTATCTGTAGAACTGGTGTGCCTCGTCGTTCCATAGGCTGCAATCCAACTATTTATTCCCAGTCATACAATTATATAATTATATATATATATATCATGTAAATAAATACATTTCCCGTCATAATATAAATTTTGGAAGTTGCATGTATAACGATTGGCGTTTGTCTGGTATTTCCATAGAAACATTAAACACATTTGAACATCTTTCAAAATAAATAATTTTTCAGGCTGTGCATATTATGTTCAAGCTGAAAATTTTTAATCGGCCCATGAAATATTGCAGTAGATCAGGCTATTTGCAATACGTTATGACATTAATTTTTGCCTTTTTTCATCTTTTCATCTTTTGGAAAGGGTGCAACGAAAAATCAGTTAAAGGAAGGTGAAAAATGACAATATTAGAAACATTTCAACATATTGAAAATCATAAATTAACGGACAATCTGAATCAACCATCTCTGAAAAAAGTCAAAAATAAATCGGAATCTATACTGGCACAGAATAGGCGTATAACTACGTCTCAGCACAATGTTCCTAGGCATCCACTAAATATCAAACCTTCTGGAAATGCAATACTTGCGAGTGAATCGGAATTAAAGAAAATTGGAAACTCTGCGGGTTCTTTATTTAAAAGACTCCCAGATGAACTCATACTTTCTATCCTCGGATTACTGAATAAAGATGATTTAGTTTCCGCTTCTAAGGTTTCAAAGTTTTGGTATGCATACTCTACATTTGATGATATCTGGAGGGCCATGTATACATTTGCTACGCCTGAAGAACGGACAATTCGGGGTATAAATTTCAAAGAATGGAGGGGTTCATGGAGGAATTCAATTTTAAATCTCGGTGACCATAATATTCCAATTGTTGACTGCTCAGGTTTGGTATATTCCGATGCACTATTCACACCGTATGCAAATGCATGCATTGATTATAAGGAAGTATTCAGTGAGATAATCACCGAACAAAAAAAGTTAAGGGATATAGATGGTTATTGGGATGCTAAATTGTTGGATAATCCAAGTAAATTTCCATATAGAGGTAGAATTGCAAGAATGGAAGAAAGTACCTTTACCTATGAAATGTTTGAAAAAAATCACTGGAACGAACACCCTTTCATTTTAGGTTCTAATTCCAAAACCAAGAGGTGGCCGGAATGGACAACTAAATATTTACTTGCCAACTTTCCGGATGTGACATTTAGACAAGAGTCGGTATTGTGGAAATTATCATTATATGAATCTTACGCTAATCAAAATATGGATGAATCTCCATTATATTTGTTTGATTGTAGATCGAATGCAATGAAATCATTGCTACCGACAGGGTATTTTGAGGCGCCGCCTGTTTTTGCAGAGAAAGATTTATTTAAAATTTTTGGTGATTGTCGACCTGATCATTCTTGGCTGATTGCTGGGCCTGCAAGATCTGGATCTACTTTTCATAAAGACCCAAACTCAACAGATGCATGGAATGTCTCAATAGAAGGATCAAAATTATGGATCATGTTACCACCAGAGATGAAACCACCTGGAGTTTTCGTTTCTGATGATGAAAGTGAAGTTATGTCACCGATTGGATTGGCTGAATGGGTTACCGGTGGATATTGGAATGATAGTATACAGTTAAGTGATGAAGCAACGCTAGATACCAATGATAATAAATATGGATCAGGTGGGTTTAGAACTTGTGTTGTTGGTATCACGTTTGAGAATGAATGTATGTATGTTCCATCCGGCTGGTGGCATACTGTTATCAATTTAAATGATTCAGTTGCATTTACTGCCAATTTTGTTCCACCATGTAAAATTGGGAAAGTTTTGAATTTCATGAAGAATAAACCTGACCAAGTGAGTGGATTTAGACATGATTTACTCCAAAAGAAGATAGCTGACTTTTTGACATTAAACCCCGGTATTGATAATAGTAACGTATCACTTTTAAAAGCATATCTGCTAAAAAAAGAGCTGGGTGATGTTGACGAAGATGTTGGGGAACTTAAAGGAACGGAATGCATGCCTGTATTTGAAGCATTTACCGAATTTTTATTGGCAAATGGAGATGGAAATTTTGTTGAAAAGGGATTAGAACAAATAAAACAAGAAAACGCATCATTAAAAAAGTCACAGGTTTGGGAGAAATTGACAGAAGACGCAAAAACTAAAGAAGTTGGAGGTTTTAGCTTTGGCTTTGATCTAGATGACGACTAATTATAACAATGATTAAACTGATGAAAAAATTTTATTATATTGTGCATGAAATTGTAAGATAAGGGGATTTTGGAAAATTGTGCTTTTTATGTAAATAGTATTCTAAAAGAATATTTAAAAAAAAAAATTAGGCAAACAACTATGGAAAACCAGATGGAACAAAAATACAATATAAACGAAGGAACATGAGGAAACTTGAAAATGAAAACTGAGCATGTCAATCTACTGAGATGTTGATGTCAATATTTAAAGAATATATAGATAATTAGATAATAATATTATTTTTTGGGTCAGTTAAATTTAATTGCCAACATTCAATAATCCCATGCTTACTATTGCATTTTAAATTTCACGCTTTATTCACTACATTAAGAAGAGTGATTTCTTATTAACTAATAAGAAAGATTCTACCTTACGTGGCTAAACTAGATTGGCTTTTTGTCCTTTGTATCATCGTCCTGTGTTTTTTAATCCTGTAAATTAAACCACTACCCCGAGAAAAATGTTTTAGTCTGTAATTAAATCCTTGTACAATAATATAACACCTTTTGGACTAAAATTTAAAAATTAATGGAAATATTAATTAGACGACTAACTGACAGTAGTACTATATTTTTTAAAAAAAAACTGCAAAATAGCATTCATGTGTAACAGGTTTTAAAATATATACAGCATCTAATTAATAAATTATCTATAAATATCTATTACAACTTTCTACAAATATATGTTTTTGGATTATTTGTTTACTAGAAAAGAACTCACAGACTCATAAACACCTAAGAAGATTGCACCACCGGCACTTATCCACATAGTTCTTGGGCCTATACCACTGAAGAAAACCTTATAACCTTCTTCCTTCACCAAATTCTTAGCTAAGGTAACAACACCCACCCTTTCTTTACTCAACATTAATCTTGTCTTCAAAACATCCAGTGGAGTTGTAACGGCTGCAGCAAAACCACCGGCAATTGAACCACAAAGGGAACCTTTAATCGGTGAAATTTTCTCAACTTCTTCATAATTAGCCCATAGTTGTTTCATATGTTCGTATAATGGGAACTGAATTATTGTGAATGGAATTTCACGCATTATAGTTGTTGACCATCCACGATATAGACCATTCCAAACACCTTCACCTGATTTGTTTGACCAGATATATTTAAAAGATTCTAAAGAAGTTTTGAATTGTAAAGATTGTGTACGTTGTTTGATCACTTCGGCAGGAACACGAACCATACATGCTGCTATTTCACCTAAAGATGCAGCAATCATATGAGACAAATGAATTGATGTCGAACTTGATAATGATGGAAAAAATTCTGGTAAATTCAACTTTAAAAATTTTTTTGATGTATCATATGTTATAAAGAACAAAGAAGCAGATGGTGCTGAAGCAACAACTGCACTACCTAAACCTTTATATAGTCCACGGAAACCACCATTTGCAAAGAATCCACCTTTTGCTTGAAGACGTGTCTTCAACGTGTCAATAGGGAAAAAGGCCAAATCTGTTGCTGTTCCTGCAGCTCCTCCACTAATAAGTGAAATAATGAATGTATTCTTGGTTTCCATGTTCAGCTAAATTATATATAAATCAGCTTATTATATTAAACACCAATTTACAACTTCTAATCCCATCACCGACGACATTAGGTTGACAAACCCGTAATCACCGATTTACGCCTATTTAGGTGAGAATGCCGAGGATATGACTCTCTCTTAACTCCACAATAAAATTGAGCGAATTTGGGAATAAAATATCTGTGCGCCCTCAAAAATTCATATTCCAGTAGAGAGACCAAATGGTTATTTTTTCTTCTTCTGGATATATTCGATTATTTATTCATTTTCAGTATCATATTGATCGGGCAATAATATACATATATATAGATAGATCTTCTTTAGATATATTACAAAAAATTATTGCTTATTATTGATCCTTTATTTGTTTACAAATCATTGCCATCTTTTTATTCAATAATTCATCAGTTAAAAATGCAATCAGCACTTCAAGTGAAGCAAAGAGTAAACATCTTTAACTTGTTAAAGAAAAATTCTCGTTTACTCTCAACAGTAGTAGGTTCAACTGCAACTACAACTGCAACTCCACCTACGGGTTCAAGTATTTCATTATCAAACTCCAAGAGGGATAATTCACTTTATGGATCACGTCCAATTTATTTAGATATGCAAGCTACAACCCCAGTTGATCCAAGAGTTCTTGATAAAATGATGCAGTTTTACACAGGGTATTATGGTAATCCACATTCTGCCACACATGCTTATGGTTGGGAAACTGAAACTGAAGTTGAAAATGCAAGACGTTATGTTGCTGAAGTTATTGGCGCTGATCCTAAAGAGATTATTTTCACATCGGGTGCAACAGAATCAAATAATGCTGCATTAAAAGGTGTTGCACGTTTTTACTCTAAAACCAAAAAACATATAATTACAACTCAAACTGAACATAAATGTGTTCTTGATACTTGTAGGCATTTACAAGATGAAGGATTTGAAATTACTTATTTAAAAGTTAATGAAGATGGTTTGGTTAATTTAGAAGAATTGGAAAAATCTATCCGTAAAGATACTGCAATTGTTTCAATCATGGGTGTAAATAATGAAATTGGTGTTATACAACCACTTGAAGAAATAGGTCGTATTTGTCGTAAACATAAAGTTTTTTTCCACAGTGATTGTGCTCAAGCTTTTGGTAAAATTCCAATTGATGTTAATAAGATGAATATTGATTTAATGTCAATTTCTTCACATAAAGTTTATGGACCAATGGGTATCGGTGCATTATTTGTTCGTAGAAGACCAAGAGTCAGATTAGATCCAATTATTAATGGTGGTGGTCAAGAACGTGGTTTAAGATCTGGTACTTTAGCACCACCATTAGTTGCTGGTTTTGGTGAAGCATCACGTTTAATGATTGAAGAATCCGAAAGTGATCATGCTCATATTGCCAAACTTTCAAATAAACTTACAACTTCATTACTTTCACTTGAACATACTCAATTGAATGGTTCAGCTACTGAAAGATATGTAGGTTGTGTTAATGTTTCATTTGCATATGTTGAAGGTGAATCATTATTAATGGCATTAAAAGATATTGCTTTAAGTAGTGGATCTGCATGTACATCTGCATCATTAGAACCTTCATATGTTCTACATGCATTGGGTGCGGATGATGCATTAGCTCATTCAAGTATTAGATTTGGTATTGGTAGATTCACGACCGAAGCGGAAGTTGACTATGTTTGTCAAGCAATGAAAGAAAGAGTTGGATTTTTAAGAGAAATGAGTCCATTATGGGAAATGGTTAAAGAAGGTATTGATTTGAATAGTATCGAATGGGCTGGTCATTGATTATGCCTGAATATATATATATTTACATATATAAAGAAAGATAAAATGAAATAATGAGAAATATATTATTATTATAAAATTAGATTAAATTAAATTAAGTTAAGTTAAGTTAAACGTAAATACGGAATTGAAATAAATTGCAAGTTATACAGGCAAAAATGGAAAAATGAATAAATGAATGTAATGATGTCATGTAATATATTATAAAGATAAATCAAAATCATCATAATGCAAAAGTTTATAGTTATTTATTTGTTAAATGCAGAAGAATAAAAAAATAACAATTGTGAAAAAGCGGAAATAGAAAAAAATGATGTGAAATGATATGAAATGATATGAAATGATATGAGATTGACCATAATTATGATTCGTTATCGCTAAAATCCGGATTTATAACCCTAAGACCCCCCTTATTACTCTTTGAGCTATCACCACTTTCACTTCCTCCTGCTGCATCTGGTAAACTACCTTGACTAAACCTTCGGGTACCATATCCTATACTCAATTCATCAGCATTGTATAAATAAGCAGGTGTTCTACCAAATCCAGTCAATCCACCAATTGCCGAATCGGTTCCTAAATGTGTACCGTGATGAATGGAAGATATGTCATCTCTAATCGATTTTTCATCATCATAATTATCATCACGTTTTCTTCCGGGAATACAGAATAAGGCAAATCCAAAGAACCATAAAAGCATAGCACCAAAAATAAGTGCACCACATACAACACCGACAACAATACCAGCAATTGCACCATGACTAATACCTTTATTTGAAGATTTATTTTCTGTTGAGATAGATGCATTGGTTGCTGTTGGTGCAACTGTTGCAGTCAAAACGGCGGTTGAAGTTTTGGTCTCAACTGAAAATGCCGTGACACTTTGCACAATTGTGACTATTCCTTCACCTGAATTTGCTAGTGATGTAGAAACGTATATTGATGAAACGATTGTTGTAATTTCAGACTCCAAAAATTGAACTGATTTTGAAGAGGTGATTACTGTTGATGAAGGTATAGTTGTAGTTTGTAATAATGATATAGTAACTGATGTTGATGAAGTTGTTGGTGATGTAGACGTTATAAGTAATGATGAACTTGATGAGGTGGAGGATGAGGATAATGATGAAGATGTTGATGTTGATGTTGATGTTGATGTTGATGTTGATGTTGATGATGATGTTGATGATGATGTTGTTGTTGAGGATGATGATGAGGATGTTGTTGAGGATGATGATGATGATGATGATGATGTTGTTGTTGTTGATGATGATGATGATGATGATGTTGTTGTTGTTGTTGTTGATGATGATGATGATGAAGATAAAACTGAAGATGTGGATGAAGAATTAGATGTTGAATCGGAAGAAGTGGAACTTTGAGTTTCGACTGTATCATCGATATAAACCATAAAATTTGAAGTACCACCGCAATTGTCTTCGGGATAACCAGAACAAGGACTCGAGCATTCACTTGAATCAAGTTCAGCTGATGTATCAAGAGCTGTACCACAGTAACATTCATCACCATTGGTTAAGGCAATAACATAATGACCTTCACATTTACCTTCACAATAACCCGATGATTGATATAAATAAGTGTTGGAAAATGACAAACCTGAGATCGCAGATTGTGGGAAACAACCCATTTTCTGATAACCAAATGAGAAGTCTAGTAGTTGTAATATTAAGAATGCAATTGGTAGTAAGTAATTCATATTCAATATATATATATGTGTGTGTGTGTGTGTAATGTGGGTATCTCGGTATTTATGTATATATTTATGTGCGTTTAATTGTAAAACCAACAAAGTGAATTATCAAAATTAAAAAAATAATTAATTAAAGACAGTTCAATTGTTATCAATGGAAAGAAACTTGAATTATTAAATGTTAAAACACAAGCAAACAATAAAGAAGTAAACCGCTAAAGAGGTAAAAAAAATAAAATATATATATAAATAATTTTATAATGAGATTGTTTCCAACGGAACCAATGGATAAGTCTTAGAAAAGGATTATAATTTAAAAGGAATTGTTAAATATCGTATATTGGTGATATATCTGTTGAAAATAGAAATGAACTTTAAATAGAAGTGCAACACACTTGAAACTGCGTTATTTTTTTTTCTCCCTTTGAATATGTAATAAGATAAATCCGTGTGTAAAAATAAATAAATAAATAAATAAATAAATAAATAGAAATAAAAATTAAAAAATGTGTATTAAAACAATATTCAATAGAAATTACTTACAATTTATTACAAAAACAAAAAAGAAGTAAAACAAACAGACAAACAGACAAAGAAAAAAAAGGAAGAAGAAAAATCAATAAAAATAGGACATGACAAAAAAAAATTCCAAAAAGAAAAAAAAATTACACAATTGACAGACTTATTGACATCAGCAAATGGTAAACAATAACAAAAACAATCGCCGGATTATTTTTTTTTTATTTTTTTTTTATTTTTTTTTTATTTTTATTTTTATTTTTTTTTTTATTTCTTTTGGATATACAGTGATTATGTAATGGTGTTGTCATTTGTGAATTATAAATTTATTTATACATTAATAGTTAATTATCAACATATATTTTTCTATTTCTTTTTTTCTTTTTTATTTTTTTTTTTTAGGAAAGGAGCTTTTTAACTTCTTCTGCAATAGCATCACCGACTTCAGTAGTGCTTGCCTTACCACCTAAATCACCGGTCATAATTCCAGCATCTAATACAGTTTTAACAGCTTGTTCAACGATTCTACCTTCAGTGACAAGATCTAAACTTAACTTTAACATCATAGCTGCTGATAAAATTGTAGCAACTGGATTAACTTTATTAGCTTCTAAATCAGGTGCTGAACCATGACATGGTTCATATAAACCAAACGCTTTATTAGAATCTGGTAATGATGCTAATGATGCAGATGGTAATAAACCAAGTGAACCTGGAATAACACTTGCTTCATCTGATAAAATATCACCAAACATATTAGATGTAATAACGACACCATTTAATTTATTTGGAGATTTAACTAAAATCATTGCTGCACTATCAACTAATTGATGTTGTAAAGTCAATTGTGGGAATTCTTCCTTTATTGTCTTTTCAACAGTTTTTCTCCATAAACGTGATGATGCTAAAACATTAGCTTTATCAATTGACCAAACTGGTAAAGGTGGATCATTTTGTAAAGCTAAGAATGCTGCCATACGTGTAATTCTTTGAACTTCAGGTACAGAATATGCTTCAGTATCCCATGCTTTACCATTACCATTATCTTCTTCACGTTCACCAAAATAAATACCACCAACTAATTCTCTAACGATTAAAATATCTGTACCTTTAACAATTTCACTCTTTAATGGTGATAAATCCAAAAGTTTATCACTTGCAAAATTACATGGACGTAAATTTGCATATAAATTTAATTCTTTACGAATTTTTAGTAAACCTTGTTCAGGTCTGACTGCACCAGTACCCCATTTTGGACCACCAACTGCACCTAATAAAACTGCATCTGCCTTTTTAGAAGCTTCTAATGCTTCTTCGGTAATTGGAGCACCTGTTGCATCAATTGCAGCACCACCAATGAGATGATTTTCAAAATTAAACTTAATTTCAGGCTTAACTTCACTGATAGCCTTGAGTACTTTCACTGCTTCAGCGACAACTTCGGTACCGACATGGTCACCTGGTAAAAGTACAATATTTTTTGTAGACATAATTAATTAATAAAAAGGATTATGAATCTAGTTAGTAAAATGGGTAAAAAAAAAGAAAAGAAAACCGAACAGAAAAGAAGAAAATAAGAGTAAATTAGAAAAATATGAAGTGTAAAAAAAGGTTAACTCCAACATATCTCTCATCGTCATACACTTATTATTTTCAATCTTCACGATGATTTTTCAACCGGTACCGGAATTATGAAAAAAAAACCGGGGCCTGAAATATTAGTCAAAAAAAGGGAAAAAAAATTTTTTTATTAACAAAATATTGTGCGTCGATCGGCGCGGCTACTCCTATACATCAAACTATTAAAAAAAAATTCTACAAAATTAAACTTGTTCCTTAATAAATGCATCAATGTCTACTTCATTTAATGGAGCATTACGCTTAGATGAGATTTGGTATTTCTTAGATTCTTCCTTCTTTTCAATTCTTTGTAACTTACTCAATGGACCCCATCCAGTAACTGGTTCCTTTAATGTAAATGGTTCTAAAAAGTTAACACATTCAAGGAAAGAATCACCTAATTTATAAATTTCAAAGATAATATCTTCAGTACAGATAACTCCATAATCACCTAATTTTTCTTCAATTAAATTATTATCATTTAACGCAATAATTTTAAAATCGTGACCTTCAATTGGTTTATCATCTTCTTCTTCCTTTTCTTCACTTACTTTCTTTTCAACTGTTATATCAGATTCTTCAGTAATTTCAACTTTTACATTAGCACGTTTTTGAATTAAATTTCTAACAGTTGCTAAACTTGGAGTACCGACAACAACATATGGATTAATCAAATGTAATAATGGTTCAAGTTTTTTATTTAATCGCACAAATGTACCCTGATTGACCTTTTTTAAACGTAAAATTTCTAAAACCTTACGAGCTTTTAATGGTATATTACCCATATGTGGATTAGAAATACGAACAACAAATAAAAGACGTTCTTCATCTTTTCCTTCATCACCTGCATAATGTAATTTATCCCATTTTTCAACACGTCTAATTCTTTCATGTTCACGATTTGATGCAAGTTTACGTGCAACGATTGTTTCTGCACGTAAAAACTTTTCGCCTGTTCTCTTAGAACTTTGTTTTCTCTCACGTTCTTCTGCACGACGTTTAGCTTGCTGTTGTTTTTCAACACGTAAACGATCTGCATTCTTACGTTTCTTAAGAAGAATTTCTGGATTGGAGTTAAGTTTGGTTTCAGAGGCTGACATTGGGTTCTATCTTTTTTTTCTAAGTTGGAAAATCAAAGCAATATGATAAGTTTCTTCAACTATACAAGTTGACAATTAATCAGTTACAGTAAGCAGAATAATAAAAAACTAATTCTTCAGTAGATAAGTAAGAAATGAAAAGAAAAAAAATTTTTCATGAATTTTTTTATTTTTTTTTTTTTCAAAATTTTTTTTGTCGCTTTTTATTTTTTATTTTTTATTTTTTATTTTTTTGTCAAATTTTTATTTTTTTGTCAAATTTTTTATTTTTTTTATTTTTTATTTTTTTCAATTTTTTCAATTTTACATTTTATATGTCAAAGCGGACTGCTCCAAAATGCTTATTTTCCATAAGGATAATTAAGCTAAGTCTAATATATCCATTAATTGTAACGAAAACTTAATCTACATAAATATAAACATGAGTAAAAAAAATTATCTCTAATAAACCTGTTCAACACTACCCCTGAGTTCTCTCCGCTCCTTTTCAATTTCAGTAATGTCAAAAACACATCTGTTCCATCGTTTAGAAAAGACACCCCTGCCAAATTTCTCTCTGGCAACATATATTGCATTTTCTCTCATTGTAGTTTTCAATGAATAGCTCATTGCGCTTGCAGTAAGTAACATTTCAGTTAATGAAGGATAATCCTCGACTTTAGCATGTTGGAAATCAGGATCTGTTTCATCTTTAAAGAAAAGACCGCTTTTTTCATTATCTAAAACTCTAAAGTGATCTTTATATTCTTTCTTAGTCAAAACATGGCCATCAACTCTCGGTATTATAATATCTTCTAATGGTCCTGCACTAGCATGAGCTAATGGTATACATCCGTTTAACATATATTCAACAACTGCAATACCGAAATGTTCTTTCCACATACAATTAATCCCAAAATCTGAAATTTTTAACCACTTATCAACAATTTGACTTGATGCATTCAATTCAAAAACTATTAATTCTGATGGGATTTCAAATTCTTTGATAAGTTCTTGTAATTTATAAATATACTCTTCATCCTTTATTGAACGTGTAGATCCAATGAAAACTAATTTATGTGGATCTTTAATTCCCCTATTCTCATATTCATTTAAGTAATCTTTATAATGTTTAATTAGTAAAGAATGACGTTTTTCAGGTCTAAACTGTGCAAGATATACTATACATCTTTCTCTTTCCATATTTGTCAAAGATTGAACTGAATCTTTATCAAATTGAATATCATCATAACTAACACATGGTGGATATAAAATATCTTCATCATCAACTGTTTGATCACCAATCCAACTTATTGCATTGGTAACATTATCAGCAGTCCATGATGAATTATATAGTGAAATATCAACCCACATTATATTAAAAGCATATAATTTTAACAAAATCCACCAATATGAATATTTTAAAATACCATATAAACCACCGATATTTTTAGCCGCCTTTAACATATCTTTACTAACACTTGGATAATGAATATAACTAATGATTGGAATATCCAACAATCCATAAACAAAAACATAGGTAAATGGTACTCCAATTGTATCAATAAAAATATCAGGTGTGACTTGGTAAAATCCAAAAAATACCAATAAAATACTACCAATTGCTTGTCCAATCATACTTAAAAACTTATATGAATTACCATTAATTAACCATTGATATTTATCAGGTAAGTGAATGAAAACAATCCTATCTCTAACATCTTGTCTATCTTGACGGAAAAAATCAATTCCAAATGTTTTCTTAACACCATCTAATATGGAAAATGCAGATGAATCACTTGATGTGGTAAATGTATAAATAATTGCAATATTATTATTATCATTTTCAAGTGTTGAAATAACCGCTTCCCATAGAACTTTTTCACCACCACCAAGCGCATAACTAAATGGATGAAAAAATCCATATAATGTTTTACGATTAAAATCTCTAGGACCAATTGGTTTAATATTCATCAAGAAATGTTCTTTGTTTTCAGATAATCTGTCATTATTTGCAATTCTTAAGCGATAATATTTGTTATCAACATTATCAACAGGTATATTGTCTTCTCCAGTAACAGAATTCAATGGTAATGTAGAATATGATTGTGGTTTTGATCCTGCCATAATTAAACGTCTACGATATGATGCTTTCTTTATACCAATTTTACTAGAAGGTAGTAAACCATTAGGTTTTTCAAATGCCTCTTTGAAAGTTTGACGAAAATCTGTTGGTGGTAATAAAAAAAATCTTTGTGTCAAAGATCTGCCACTTTGATAAATCATATATAAGACCAAACATAAAATTGTACCACAAGTTAACAAAACCTTTATCAAAAGATTGGTTAATGACCTGGGTGGCTCAATTGGGATTGCAGGAGTTTGTTGCGCAAATATATTTTCCATTTAAACTTTAAACAAGTTTAGATATTGTTTGATAATTGATTAGTCGGGAAACAGAACAAAATAAGGAAAGAGAAAACAACAACAGCATCAAAAACTTCTTATCGATCACTACCTCTTTGCTGCCAGCTGTGTCTTCTTAGAATTATGAGCAGCGAACTGGCTCTTTTATTTTTTTTTTTTTTTTTCTTTCCTTCTTTTGCACCTTTTCTAAAAAGGCGGAGATGGCCGAATAAAACTTTCCTTTTTCCTATTCTTTTACAGGTTTATTGATAGAAAGGTAATACAAGCGTTATGTTTATATTAAGTAAGAAAAAAACTTGTCAAAAGATAAGTATATATATATGTATAGAATAATAACATAAAAGGCCTAACTTAGTAATTAATGATCGTTGATATTTAATCACTCAGATTTTCCTCGTCGTTGACTCTTGGGATTACTTAAATATCATTCGCAAGTATTTCCCCTTAGTGAGTTTAGCGTAACTATTTTAGGCTTCCCCTTAACAAAGAGTAAATATATCTATCTCCGAATGTTTTTCTAAGTACTGCGATAACATTTTTTTTCTTGCTGTTTTGTCTAAATTTTTCAATCTGATCTATTCTGTTGTTCCGTGGATAAATTTTACCAAGACGGTGTATCCTCGACCTCATTTTTCATGTTTGAAAACAGTAGGCCACACCTCTATGCTGCGTCATGTATGTATACATTATATTTTTTATTGATTTAAAATTTTTGTTGTTTGTAAGTTTACTCCACTGTAAAACCTCACTCAATAATATACGTGGGATTTTAGTGGGATATCCAAAATGCTTTAAAGTACAATATGTAAATCTTTTATAGAACAATAATTCAAATATATTTCACTATAAATATATGACTATGAATGTCAGTATGTGTGTCGATGAACCTCTATATAAATATAAAAGGACTATAAATAAAACTAGTGGTAATAGTAGAAGAAGTATTTTTCACACCTTGTCGACGCCCAGTACCTGATTCCTCTCACCACTTGAGGCGCTATAAAATATTAAGCTGGCCTTAACATCCACATTTGGTGTAGAATATGCGAACTTCAGGACTACAATTGCACCGTATGCCATTGCAGCAAAGAACACTATACCAGCGACACTGAAAAATACCACTGCATCTCCACACTTCTCTGAATGGGTCTGATAAAGTTCTAGTTCTCTTGATGTAAAGCATCTATAGCTTAGAAGCCACCCCATCATTAGTGACATGGTTGTGAAAAATACAATTACTAGACTCCATACTACCATTAACTTAAATTTACTGTACCTGATGAAGCTCATACCTCGTGATGCATTGATGTATCCCGAGTGGAATGAGGAGAGAAAGGGTAAAGATGAAGATAGGCAAATAGGCCAGAACAATTAAATCAATTCTACAAAAGGTAGAGTCGCACATTTGCCTCGTCAAGCTGAAGAAACAATTTTGGCTGAATCATTTCAATATTCTACTATGTGATGCAATCATTCACAGCCATTTACAACCATTTCCTCCATTCTGGTATAAAGTTTGCCTCTCCATATGGTAAATTATATAATAGAGAAACAGGGAATTTAACACCTGAACAACAAGCAAAAAGAGATGAATATTTAGCATAATATCCAGCTGGATTATATTTTGGAAAATCTGATCACCCCACGACAATGATTATAAAATGTTTATTCAAACAGCTAGACATAAGCATGATACCATTAACGATCTTCAGTCCTTAGGAACGTTTATTTTTTACAAAAATTTACTAATAAGAAGGACGAACTAGTTGAACAATAATAATCTGTTATCTCTCTATTTTGTGACTCCTGCTCAATCAAGAGTACGAGAATACTTACCGATCATAAGCAAGCATTCCAGCAAAGGGCATATTTTTTATGGAACATCAACTTTTTGAAGAAATACAAAATAAACTTTCATTGCTAAGCTATATTATACTTCACAAATTCTGGGTTTTTACTCTTAAACAACCAGACAACACTTCCAAGTATCGACTTATCACTATTTAAACACATCTTCCATAAGAACTATAAAACATCTAGTGGCTCTGTTACTCATCAACATTCATATTTTCTCATTGTTATTTAACTTGTTCGTATTAAAGGAGCAAAGTTTACGGCAGATGAGATTCTCTTGACCACTGAAAATTCATATTGTGCTTTAAAAACACCACCGGGATTTTAATAACATTTTAAGAATAAATATTTCTGATTGAAAAAATATGCATATGGACTGAACCAAACACCTTTAGCATTACACCAAACTTTGACAACCAGACTAGAAAAAATCTACATTACTGTATGTTTCGATCCATGTTTACATCGGTAAAAAAAAAGAAGTACCAAACTTTTATGATACGAAACGAAGATGATATGTAGAGAATAATTACATAAAAGGGCCAACTAGTAATTAATAGTTGGTTGATATTTAATTACTCAGATTTTCCTGGTATTTAACTCTCGAGATTACCTGAATATCGTTCGCAAGTATTTCCCATTTGTCAGTTTAGCGTAACTATGTTACAAATATATATATATATATATATATATATCATCCCTTCTTAAGTAAACAAATTATACAATAATTATGATATACCTTCTCTTAATGAGTATCCTCGTCAACAGTAAGTTCACCAACTTTTTCACTCAATTCTTCGACACCTGTTTCATTAGGTTTACCTGAAGATTTATGTTGTTGTTGTCTGTTAGTTCCACTTGTGCCACTAATATTTGAATTTAAACTTAATGTATGAATTTGCGATTGGACAGGTTGTGTTTGTTGATTTGGAAATTGTTGAAATTGTTGTTGTACAGAAGAAGATAAACTAAAAGCACGTTGTTGTAATTCTCTTTGTTCTTCCAGTAATTGACGTTGCTTTTGTTCAAGTAATGCCTGTTGTTGTAAAATTAATGCTTGTTGTTCAGCAAACGAACTATTTGGTTGTATACTTTGAGGACGTTGTTGTTGAGTTAAATTACTATTAGTTAATGAATTTAATTGAGTAATTTGACCATGAATATGATTATTTGACTGAATAACATCATTCTCAGGAATTGATGAAGGTTTCTTTGACTCGTCAAAATCTTGTTTAATTGGTACAAGAATAACATCACTATTATTTCTTAATTCAACACCTAAAGAACTAGTCGTTGTTGGTTGAGTTGTTAAATTATTTGTTATTTCAATTTCATCATTTTTAAAATTACCAAGTTCAGTATTATCAGTTTTAGCAGTTGATGAACTTACACCACGTTTTCTTGATGTTAAAATACTAGTTGCAGTTGATGTTTCACCAGATAAAACTCCATTACGACGATTACGTTTTCTTTCATTAGCAATTAAAGATCTTGAAATAGGATCTGAAATTTGAGTTAAACGTTTAATATCATTATACCAAGACATCATTAAATCATAACTTTCAGCTCTAAATACCCAATTATGACCTTTATGTAATAAACCAGCACTTTGACCATGCATTATAACAAATTTATGATAAGAATTTGGATTTTTTTCATCTTTACGACTATGTTCAGTAACTGTTAATTCACTTAAAGGTAAAGAACGTTCAGGTACGGGATCTTTACGACGATCAGATGATTTAAATTCATGTAAAAAACATGAAGTTAAAACATACCAAGCACGTTGATAAGATTTTAAAAATTTTGATTTCCTTTCCAGCCAACCTGATCTAATTTCATAAGTTAAAGATTCATTTTGAAATTTATAGCGAATTTCTGATGCTCTACGCATTGGTAAATTTAATTCAATAAAATTAGATTGATCTCTATCAATAAATGAATCCCACTCTAAAGAAGGTTCTTTGGTTAAAATTGTTGAATCTAATTTTGAAATTAAACCATCGAAAACATTTTGAGCTTGTTGACCTAATAATTTTGCATAAACTGTTAAAGCAGTTTGAACTTCAATATAAACAACTTTTTCTAATTCTTTACCCGAAGTTTGAATATTAATAAAAGCTTCATGTAAATAATTTTCTTCAGTTAATTGACGTTTAATTGAACGATCTAATGCAAATTTAATTAAATAAGGATCATTTTTTGGATCTAATTGTGAAGGATTAGTTTTAGCTGAATCGATTGATCTTAAATAAGTTGATAAAAGTCTTGAAGTTTCACTTTGATATCTATTAACTTGATTTTTAAAATCACTATCTAATGATCTAATTTCTTTAATTTTAACTAAAAGATCACGTTTTAAATCTTCTAATCTTGGTATAATTGTTGAATTAAGTTCTTTAACAGTTGATTGAGCTAATAATGCAGCATTTGAATGATATTGATAAAGTATTGTTGGTAAATCTTGAATTGAACCTGAACCTAAAGGTAAAAAGAATTTTTTAGCTAATTCAAATTCATTCGTTGATTGTTTTGAATTATTATCATAAGTTTCATCATTTGGATCTTTTGAAGAATGAAATATTGTATTTGAAATATTTAAAGTTTGATTTTGAGAATTTTGATTTGAAACACGTAATGGTTGATAAAATTCACCATCTAAACCTTGGGTTAAAAATGGGAAACTAATTGCATGATGTAAACGAATTTGTTGTCTTGTAATTTCTTCATGAACTGAAACAATTTCTTTTAAATAATGAGATAAAGCTGAAATAATAATCCTCCAAGAATTAAAACGAGCAGCTAAAACTTCAGTTGGATTTGCATTTGTTGGAATTGTTATTGATAATGGATCACTATAAGATTGAAGTATTGAAGATTTTGATTTTTGTTTTTGTTTTTGTTTTAATTGATTCAATTTTGACAATTCAGATTGTTGATTATCTGTATCTAAATTAGTACCAATTGTTGAAATTGATGAAACTAAAGATTTTGATTGTTGTACTTGTTTATTCCTTTGAGTTTCTAATTGTTTTAATTGTAATTGATTTTGCAACAACTGTTGCTGAGAGACCAAACTCATAATTTTAATTATAAAAATAAAAAAAAAGTAAAATAAAAGTTTTAATTAATGAATGACAATAATTCAATGTTCTTATTGTAACTATTAGTATTATCTATAATATAGTAATTGAAATGTCTATTAAAAAATTAGGATAAATATATAAAAAAAAATGGGGAGACATACAGTACACACAACATAAAAAAAAAAAAAAAAAAAAAAAAAAAAAGGAAAAAAAAAAAAAAAAACACAACACAACAAAAAGAAACAAAAAAAAGAAAGCTAAAAGTGGCTGTGTTGCCCAATTAGGTAATTTCCACTTTTATTCTTTGACAATTTTATCGCCGCCGCATTTTTTTTTTCTTTTTTTAAAGCAAATTAAACGAAAAATGCCGGGAATTTTTACGTGATTATGTAATCTTTGCTGTAAATAGATTGATAGATAAGGAATTAACTGATTTTGTTTTGCTTTGCTGCTTTATTTTGTATGTTTTGCTGCTTCATTTAATTTTATTTCATTTGTTTTATTTGTTTTATTTGTTTTATTTGTTTTATTTGTTTTATTTGTTTTATTTTATTTTATTTTATTTCATTTGACAATTAACAATGACTAAAAAACAAATATTGATAGTTGGTGCAGGTGTAGTTGGTCTGACTACTGCAATTCAATTACATGATACTTTAGGTGATCTGGTTGATATTTCACTTATTTCTAAAGATCTTCCAGGTGATAATAGTACATTTTATACATCACCAAAAGCTGGTGCTCAATGGCATTCAACTAATAATAAAGGTGCTAAACATTGGCATTTAACAACATATAAAAAATTAAAAGAATTATCAAAAATACCTGAATCATTTATTAAACCATTTCCATTATATATTGGTTCAATCGTTCCAGATGGTGAAAAAATTCCAGATTATGAAGAACCTTGGTTTAAAGAAGAAGTTGAAAATTTTAAATTTTTAGGATCTGATCCAAAATTCCCAAATGTTAAAAATTTATTTACTTACACATCTTATACTATTTCAACTGTCCTCTATTTAGTTTATCTTTTATCAGAAGTTAGAAAACGTGGTATTAATATTCAAAGATTTACTTTATCATCACTTAAAGAAGCAGAATCTCATAAATTATCAAATGGTAAATTTCCTGATTTAATTATTAATTGTACTGGATTACAATATAATTTCCTTTCTGATTGTTATGATTCAAAATTAAAACCTGTTAGAGGTCATGTTATTCAAATTGAAAATAATTTACCTTATCAAGTTAGTTTTGAACAACCATATTTACCAAATGATGCTAAAGATGGTGAATTTTTAATGTTATTCCCACGTTTAGAAGGTGGTGCAATTCTTGGTGGTATTTATGATCGTAATTTCCTTGAATATGATACTTCAATTGATCAAGCATATGTTGATAGATTAATTAAAAAGGCTAAAAATTATTTACCTGAATTAGTTGCAAATACTGATGGTAAAATTAAAATTTCCAAACATATTATTGGTTTCAGACCTGAAAGAATTGGTGGTTCAAGAATTGGCCCTGATAAAGAAAATAGAAAAATTATTCATAATTATGGTAATGGTAATTCAGGTTATATTGAAAGTTGGGGTTGTGCTGAAAACACTGTTAAGATTGTACAAGATGTACTCTTTGGTAGTTCAAAACTCTAATTCTATTATTCTTAAGTAAATACATAATACCTAATGTAATACTTTTACATCTTCTCTTAATTATTCTTTATAACAAATAAATAAATAAATAAATAAATAAAGAAGTAAATTATAAGTTATTCGATTCATATAAAACCCGTACACGGGCTTTGTCGGCTGCTTTAATTGAAAAATTCAATTTATTTTTTTCCTCGTTGCTCGGGGTTATCATCTGATGATAACAGCAACTTTTTTATAAATTATTTACAACTCACAAGGTATAACTTGTAATCTTATATTCTTTTCTTCGTTCTTTGGTTAATTATTTATTGATCATTATATTTAAAGTTCTATTTTATACAAACTGGTTTGCTTTTTTGGGAAAAAAAGTTTGTTTTACATTGAATCTATTATCATTCACTACCACTTTTCTGCTTATTTCCCATCTTTTCTTTTTTCTTTTATTCTTTCTTTTTTATCTCTCTGTTTCTCTTTAACGATTGTTATATTTTTCATTTCTTATTGCATTTATTCAACTTGATTTTTTTTTATTTGTTGCCATCTTAAAAACTAAAACACAAAATGGGTATTTTGGCTTCAAACACAATAACAAGGATACTTTATTTGTTACTCTTGTTATTTTTTGCTGTTGGCTATGTTTTTTACACTAATAGAAGAACATTTCAAATTGATACAAATTATATAATTGAACCACTATTTGAAACTGAAGAAATTTCAAACCATTTGAAAAAATTGAATCTTACTCCGAATCATTCCGTTAAAATACTAATGACTGACGCAAATGAACTTACTAAAGAGCGTATTTTACATGGTCGTTTCCTTCATATTACCGATATGCATCCTGATGAATTGAATGTTATAGGTGGTTCAATTCGTAGAAAATGTCATAAAAAGCTGAAATCTGTTGTTTCAAATGATGATATATCTCATAAATATGGTGATGCATTAAGTGGTTGTGATTCTCCAATTGACCTTTATAAATCAACTTTAGAATGGATTAAAGAAAATATAAAAGATCATATAGATTTTGTTATTTGGACTGGTGATAATATTAGACATGATAATGATAGATTTTATCCGCGTACTGAACTGGATATCTTTGAAACGAATGAACGTGTTGCAAATGATTTTGTTAAAACTTTTATGGATGATGATGAAAAAGATGAAATTCCTTTTAATAGACGTGTTAAAATTGTTCCAAGTTTAGGAAATAATGATGTTTATCCACATAATTTATTTGCACTTGGTCCAACTTTACAAACTCGTGAAATGTTTAAAATTTGGAGAGATTTCATTCCAACTGAACAAATGCATACTTTTGATAGAGGTGCTTATTTTTTAAGAGAAGTTATTCCTGGTAAATTGGTGGTTTTAAGTATAAATACATTATATTGGTTTCAATCGAATCCTCTTAACGATAATTGTGACTCCAGAAAACAACCTGGTTATAAATTATTTTTATGGTTAGGTGCAACTCTAGCTGAATGTCGTCGTAGAGGCTTAAAAGTATGGTTGAGTGGACATGTTCCTCCAATTCCTAAAAATATTCATCACAGTTGTTATTCAAAAATAAGTGTTTGGATGCATGAATATAGAGATATCATTATTGGTGGTGTTTGGGGGCATATGAATATAGATCATTGGGTTCCTTTAGATTCAGTTAAAGCTTGGAGAAGTATAGAAAAACGTCTACTTAAACTAGGAGCATTGGAACAAAATGAAAACATCTCTTATATAAATTATGATAATCTGGGTATTTTTTCACAAGATGAAAGTATTTTTTCGAATTCAGATAAAGAATTTGAAGAATCTGAAGAATTTGAGAATGATTATGAAACTGTTGAAGATCTCTATCGCTCTCTTGGAATAGATATTGATGATGCATCAAGTTATCCATTACATACTTTCTCTGATAGATATATGGGTGCACCTAACGGTAAAGTATCATATCTTGAAAATATAAGAGATTCAATGTATATGAAATTGAAAGGAAATAAAAAGGGTGGTGTCCATTATGAAAGATATTCAATTGCTCACATATCTTCAAGTGTTATTCCAACGTATAATCCAGGTATGCGTGTATGGGAATATAATGTTACAGAATTTGGATCATTGGAAAATTTAGATTATACTAATAATGACAATGGGTTATTTTATAATATTCTGAATTATTTTACAGAATCTAAATTTCGAAAATCTAATGTTTTGAAGGGAGAAAATTGGACTGGCTTTTTTCAAAAATTAGAAGAAATACTTACTGATGAAGATGAATATGAAAAAATGGCTTCACAGATGGAAGATGATGAAAATTTGTTTCAAAATCAAGAATACCTTGACCTCATGAGCCCTAAAAAGGATAATACAATTCCAAATATTATGCCTAAGGAATTATCATTGGGGCCAGCCTATATTGCTCAAACTTTTTCTCCGGAAAATTATGTACAATATTTTGTTGATTTAAAC
The DNA here is from genome assembly GCA_030574275.1 of Pichia sporocuriosa. Classification (NCBI taxonomy): domain Eukaryota; kingdom Fungi; phylum Ascomycota; class Pichiomycetes; order Pichiales; family Pichiaceae; genus Pichia; species Pichia sporocuriosa. The sequence goes on from JAJMES010000002.1 coordinate 63,747, forward strand.
AAATTAAATTATGATATTGATGATGTTGATAAATGGAAATTTGAATATAAAGTCCACTATTCAACAAAAGAAAATAGTGCTTTGGACAATTTACTGGTTGAAAATTGGGTTAAACTAGGTCGTAAACTGGCAAAATCTGCAGCTGGTTCTGAAGAAGGACAAGAAATTAAAATTGAAGCTAATGATAGCGATGATAACATGGAAATAGCGGTAAAGGGTGAAAAGCTGTGGCAAAAATTTATTGATCGGGCGTTTATGAGCTCAGGATATCAAAACCTGCCTGACGCAACCTCATGAAACAATCTATGTCTTGAATAGGAGTTTATTTCATTCATATCTTTGTTTTCTATATAAAAGTGCATTGGCTTCCTTATAAATGTATTCATGCAATAATAAATGATAAATGATAAATTCAATTTATTAATATTCCTTTTTCTTTAAGCTGTGCGACCTAAAGTTGCCCCTCTCGTTAATTTCCTTTTTGAGAATGAATTGATGTAGCTTACATGGTTGATATTTTTAACCTTTAATTAATTTGTTTAAACGTACTTTTCTGAAAATGATAGAAACTAGAATTTTTTTGGGGTATCAATCATTGCTGTACTACTATATTAATTTAAGAAATTTTCCGTTGTCGAGTAGGTTTGTCAAAAAGCTCAAATATAGAATAATTAGCCTTTATTGCTTACAATAATGACGTACATAAAGCTCGAATATGACCCTTATGCTAATAATTCCCTTCAATCAACATTTCATAAAACACATCTGTCAAATATTGATTATTTATCAAGGTCATTATCAAAAAAAGATGAAATTCCTAGTAAAGGACTACCTCTTTTGTCGGATGGTCTGCATGGCTCCACAGAACATCTTTTAGAACCTCGAGCAATCATTAATTCAAACACAGATAGAATTAAAGGACTAAATTATTTTATTGAATCGCTAGCTTTTCATAAAGAATTAGCCATCGGGATTTTATTTTTAGGAACATTTATTCTATCTACATTACTTTTTGCTTTAATCGTTTATTTTGGATTTAGACGATATAAAATGCTATTACGCAATAAACCAATGTATTCATTTGATTTAGAAGCAAAAACAGAAAAAAGTGATCTTTTTACAAATAAAATTTATGATGAAACGACAAATAATGGTGCAAAGACCTTGATCCAAAAAAAAATATCACTTTCTAAAAACCTGTCCGATTCAATTATAATGGGGACATACTTGGAAAGAGATGAAGCTATTGAAAATAATTTGATCAAACCTTCTTTATCATTACAAAAACGAAGATTTTTTAGATCGTCAAAACCTGCTACCAAATTGACTGATATTTGCAAAACTCGGGATACAGTTGACATAAATGAAAATTCTAATGACAAAACAAAAGATAATCCGTTAAACTATGAGTTGAGCACTTCTATATTAAACAATGGAGAATGTGGTATTATAATTGAAAAAGAATGTAAAGAAATTGATCCTGATAGTATATGTAACCTGGTTGGCAATAATAGAGAATCTCCGCTTTTAGGTGAATATGGAAAAGAGTCCCGAGGTCTTAGTGCCTTTTTAAATAGCAATTTTGATGTTTCAAAGTTAACTGAGTGCCTAAATGGCAATCCCTTGTTAAAATCAAACTCTAAAAGGGTATATTCAATCAGTGAAATGATCAAACTAGAGCCTATTTATATATACCAAATGTTCGAATATAACTATTATGATGTTGATTTGCTAGTTACTGACCTCATATTTCCTAATATTCAATTGTTCGAAAATCCTACAATGATTGAAATTGAAAATACTTTAACAGAAATTAGACTATCGTTGATAGATAAACAGCTTCACTCAAGTATTAAAACAATTGACTTAATGAAATTGATTTCATTTTCATATGGACTGAAGAATTATGATAATTACAAGATTTTCACTCTTCCATATGGAATTTTAATTGAAAGTATCATTGATTTTGATCTTCTTTCACAGATTCCAAATGTTTCTTTTTTTGTAAAAAGTGCTGTTATTGAAATAATTATAATGTATTGCATTAATTGTTGGAAATCTGACCAAATGAAAAATGAAAAGTTTTACAATGTATTCAAAATTTGGAATAGTAAGCCCTATATACCAACCAAAATTAGTGTATATAAATTTATTATTTCTTTATTAGTACAGGGTCATAGAGCTAACATCTTAAAGGGGGTTTTAGTTTTCTTATCAGTTCCACCTACCCCTCATTTACTTCAAAATGTTATTTCAGACGCATTAAGGATCAAGCCCGATTCCGATATCCAAAACTTGTTGCAATATTTGAAAAGACAGCTTCAACAAGAACATATTCAATGTTGTGCAAATGTAGAGAATTGGAGGTATTGGGAGTTTACAACTGCAGGTGTGCAAGACAACACGTTACTTGAAAATGAACATCCACCTTCTGTGATTTCAAAAATTCAAACTGAAAAATATGAATCTTTGCAGAATATCAATTCAGATCCGGATACTGTTTTTTCTGCCAGAAGTTTAAAAAGAGGTCTTGCTGGTCAGAATAAAATTTTTAAACAGGTAATAGGGAAATGTGAGGATAATAACAAAGAAATATTGCCACAGCTCAATCTACACTCTGATTCTACCAGATTCCACTTGGGTCCTTCGACTATCTTGCCGGGTTCCCTAGTTGCAAGCCCTATTCATTAATCTTTTAACAAAAAAAATTACAAATTACTTTAAGCCCAGATTAATTGATTTATAGTTGGGAATCTACATAAAGGCAAAAAATTAACATTACCCCCTCCCTTCAAAGGTGAATTGTCTGTTGTGAATGTATTTCTAAGAAATTTTAAAATGCGTGATTAAAATACAGCACTAGCGTGGAAAACGCAAAGTAACCACATGAAATACAATAGGCGAAGATACGTTGTACATGTTATACCGTGAATATATTACAAAATAAAATATATAAATCCTAACTTTCATTTCTAAAGTAATCGTAATTAATTAATGCTTGCATGTAACCCCACTCAGTAAGTTTATTTTTTAGCCATTTTAACTGTACTGGCTTTGTCAAATAGTCATTGCAACCTGCGGCAAGAGCATTCTGTTGATCTGTTGCACCGGTAGAGGCAGTAAGAGCAACTATAATAATTGGAGATCTAAATAACGACAGATCAAGAACATCGCCTAATTCTTTATAATCAGAAGAGCTATCGATGCTATGACTTGAAATACTACCAATATGGTTTAATTGTTCTAGCCTTCGAATTTCCTTTGTTACTTCAATACCGCTCATTACTGGTAATTGGATATCCATAAAACAAAGATGGAAACCCCCTTTTTTCCACATTTCAAGGGCTTCTTTACCAGTTGACGCGATCTGAAACTGAACATTACATGATTTTAAATGACGTGCCATAATTTTTTGATTAACAAGGTTATCCTCAACAACTAAAACATTTATATACGAAAGAATTTTCGATATTCCTAGTTTTTCGTCCTTCTTTTTTTTCTTTTCTGTCGGAAATGGAATTTTATTGTTCTTTTGCTTAGATTCAATATTTGAAACTGGGTTAGATTCTGAGTTTGGAGTTGAAGACAAAGCTGAATCGTTAGGGTGTATTTTTTCAACTTCACTTGATTTATCCATTGAAGTTGTCGTGTTGACCTTCAGGTTCATCCTCTTACGCAATTCACTGGAGTCAGTACGTGTATGTATGGATTCGCTTAACTGAATTGGGGGCCGGGAATTACCATTTTTAGTACTCTTAGGAGAAGGTGGGGTGGGATCAGTAGCAAATGTGCTTAACACAGGTGTTGGTGATTTTGACTCCTCTCTAATCTCTTTAGGAAATAAAATAACTGCAGATGACTGTGGAGTTTGACTTGATGACGTGTCAGCTGGATTGAAAGATCTCAATCTTGGAGGGGGTACTTTTTGATCTCCAAGAATTGCAGTTTTGATACTGCCTAAATTAACTGAATTCGTTTGATCCATATCATAAGAAGATAAGCTCATTTCATTTCTTTCCCTTGAATTATAATTTTTGTTTGGATATTGGTATGACTGAATTTTCATATTTGGATCAATTTTGAAGGACTCGTCCACAGGAGATACTCTCGCACTTATTACCAAGGCATCGGACATTGACATACCATTGGGAAAATACCTATCTATCACTGACCAAACTAATACATCAGGTTCCAATGTAAGTACTCTTGTTGAAAGACTAGAAGGAGACACGTCCGATACAACAGACTGCTCAGAAGGAAGTAGGGATGATTTTGTATTATGCATTGGTTGAGGTGAAATAGGCATGTTCAACTTCAATGGATCACTAATCGCAGGATGTTGCAGCAATTTTGAATGTTGATTTAAACCAACCGATAAGGGTGAGCTTGAATCGTCGTGACTCAATTTTTTTTTCTGGAATGGGAAATTGATATTGGTATTAGGTGATGAGCTTATCGGACCTCGACTATCATAAGGTAAAACTAATTTCACTATTAGGTCTGATGGATCAAATTGCAGGGCCAAAGTTGTGGGAAATTTTTGTGATATCATATATTTTAAATCATCCACTATATCATATGGTCCAACCGCAATAGTTGTGGCAGTATGGTTATTTTTCCTTACCCAAACACGCCTCGTGTATGACTTCATCTGGTTTGGGCGTGGATATTGAGATTTCAGACTCTGGAACTGATTATGTGACTGGTTTGACTGTGATTGTATGCCACTCTGCTGATCAATATCTTCTTGAAACTCTCTATCCGGTTCCAGTTGATAATTTGAAGATAGTTTTATTTGAGAGCCGGAAAGTGAAATTTTTGAATGATTCTTCTTAATATTGTTCTGAAATACATTTGAAGTTTGGGGACTTGTCAATGAAGAATCTGAAGGGGGGATATTTTGGTAAAAATTGTTCGATGTATGTAAATCCTGATTACCAACAGGTGAGGATATTGTCTTATTAATTGGGTGCAGTTCATTTCGTATGACTGGAGGACCAGAGCTACTCAAGTAAGATGTGGTTGGGATGGAGTTTGATGCAGACATTGGTACCGATATTACATGCGGTGGATTCATTGATTGTGGATGGGATGGCATGCCATCAAAAGTGTTTTTCTTTCTATGGAAATTAAACATTAAAATAATGCAATATATCTAATTCAATAAAAAACTCAATGTATAACTAATGGTTTATAATAGATACATATAAAGGTGTCTTTTTAATCTTCTAACCTGTTGAAAGAAAAAAAAATCTCTGTTTGTAGCTCAGAAAATAAACAGCAAGCGATCCTTAAGGACAATAATGTGCGAAACAGAAGGCTCGCCGATTGTTCCATGAGCCGTCACAAAATAAGACTATTGGAAAGAAAGGAGGCAATTATTAGTCTGTTCTGTTAATTTTCATGTTAAGTTTCAACCGTCTTCTTTAGTCATGTTAGCTTTAATGAAATGGTAAAGCGGTTTGTTAAGCATGTGATTCCTGTCATAATTGGAAACTCAAAAAATACCAGAAATGTTGGAAAAGTGGATCTTGCACAGTCACAGTCGCAGCTAGAAAAATCACTGAATAAAATCAAAGAACAACTGGGTTTAAAATATCATAATGAATTCCAATCGCAAAATGTATCGGTAGAACAGATACATTTAGATGTGACCCTATATGATTCTGAAAAAAGAACGATGAAAGCGCCAAATATTGTACCTATACCAAAATTTACTTTCAATAGTAATGATTTTCCATTAACAACAGAAGAGGTGAGGTCTGCTCCATCTGAATTCCCTGAATCTCGATATCCTATAGTCAATATTAAGAAACACCCTATTTGTAAAGACTATCGAGAGTTGAAAGGCCCAAATAGTGATTTGTACACTTTGGCAATATTGAGAGGATTGGGAAAACAGAAAAGTTTGTACAAGTGTAAGTGGTTTTCCCTTAATTATTGGCACTCGACGACTTATCTAGGTAAAATCCTAAAATCCAGACCTGGTATAATGATTTTATGTCATAACTGGAACATTTTTAATTCAAACAGTCAGATAACTGGAAATGTTCCTGCATCCATTCAAAATAAGTCATATCCTTTCAAATTTTCAGTCTATAGAGCAAAATTAAGAAAAATTATCAGGAAACATTTTTTAGACATTTATTTGCAAAATCCAAAATTGGCAGCAAATTATGATGGGTTTTACAGATTCTCCTGTACTTTGTATCCTAGAACCGATGATGATTTACAAGATCTTATCAAAAATATTAAAATTGCTTTGAATAAACTTTCGGAGCTAGATTTGAAAAATCAAGAAATAACCCAAAAAGAACTTTCAAAAATGCCCTGGTATGATATCAATCGAGTTTTATTTAGAAACAATGTACCGGTTTTGGGGCCTAGTAATTTTATCAAAAACAAAAAACCAAGGTAAATGACTGTAGATTTTATCGATCATTACCGTTTGTATATAGAAGTGTATAAATATAATTTTTTTTAAATTTTACTCCATTCTGGCCAATTGGTACGATATGACCACCCTTTATCATCTTTAATCTTGTATTCATATGCATGTAAATACATAACAAGTTCATCTCTCTCTGTCTGCACATACAACTTTATACCACAAGTTTCACAACATTGACCAGATTCTGTTTCGAGTCTTTTAGTTTCTGCCTGAGCCTTCACTTTTTTGAAATATTCGTCTGAAACATCTTTTGAGCCATCATTTTTCCCCAAAGACATTAATCCATCGGGACCATATAGCGGGTCATTTACAATGGGATGTCCTAAATTTCTCAAATGGATTCGTATTTGATGCGTTCGTCCTGTTTTGGGCCAGCACATTACAATGCTCTTATTCAAATCTTTATTATATTTCACGCATTTAAAAACTGTCCTAGCATCCTTTCTCATAATACCATCTTTTGCACCTTTCTTTGTGTCCAAAACAATAATATCATCACAACACACAATCTCCTTACCATAGCCAAAAGAATCACATTCATCAATTCCTGGAAACTTACCTTTAACACAAGCCAAATAAACTTTTTCAACATCTCTATTTTGAATTTCCATTTGAATTTTCCTTGCAGAATCCTTAGATTTGGCAAAAATACAAACACCACTTGTTAGCTTATCTAGCCGATGACATGGTCTTAGTTGATAATCACATTTTGTAGTTATGACTTTTCTACCAGACCAGCCTTCATTCTGTAAAACTTGAACCAATGAGTTATAAAAATAATTCTGTACTGGGTGTATTGGTATTCCACTGGGTTTATTGACCACCAGTGTATCATTATCTTCAAATATGACTTCTATTTCATCAGGTTTTGTAGCACAAACAGATCTTTCATGTATGTGTTCAAGACGTTCAATTACATCATTATCTGAAAGCTTATGGCTTAAAATATCTGGATACATTATTTTCATTTTGCTGTTCGATAAGCTTATATTTCTGTTTTGTGCTGTTGGTGTTTGGAAACCTTTTTCTCTTTGCTGTTTCTTCTCTTCTTTTGATCTCTTGATTTGATGAATCACTCCAATTTCATCATTTTCTATTCTTCTTCGATATTCGGAAGCGCTGAAAGATCGAAATTCTGACGAAAGAACATCCAACACATGCCTATTTAGCCATCTTCTCTTTACCGTTGTTCGAATCGTTTGAAAATATGGCTTTACATATCGAATTCCATCTTTGATCTCGTAATGTGGCTGTTGAGTGGAAAGTGGAGTCAAAACCGATGCCGATGAAAGTTGTTTTCTAGGTCCGACTACCTTCAAAGAACTGCACATCAATTATTTTCTACTCTTCTGGTTTCACATAATATATACTTGTCGATGATTCCCTGTCATGTATATCAATAAACTCTTATTCGAATATTCAAAAAATTTTTATTCAAATTTTTCGCCGATCGACCATAGCATGATAAAATTATGCCAGTAAATTAGGATAAATAAAATTGTTGACTATTTTTTATTCGATAATCTGTACTGTACAATATCTAAACAAGTTTTTATATATGTGGGTTCTGGAACCCAATAAATCCTTCAGTCATGTTTATACTTTTGTGTCTTTTTTTCTTTATATATTCCCAAAATATACGCCATTCTAGTAACAACAAGATCAATTGCCATATTTATTGAGTCCCTAGCAAGTGCCATCTTTGAACCGTCCACTTCGTGCCAGTTAATTGGAATTTCTGCAAGCGGAATATTCTTTCTTTGGACAAGAATAAGAACTTCAACATCAAAAATCCAGCCTTCTGTATGCATACTTGGGAATATCAATTCAACTGCAGCCTTATTAAAAAGTTTAAACCCACATTGTGTATCTTTAATATCCCTTATACCAAATATGAAAACGAGTGTATGAAGACCGTACATGAGCAAATTCCTGATAAAAGCTCTCTTCACAACGGCATCCGTATTAACCATATGAGCTCTTGAACCTATTACAATGGCTGGATTTTTTGTTGGGTCATTTTTGTCTAGTTTTTTAATAGTCTCCAATAGCATTCTAATATCAGAAAATTGTGATGCACCATCTGCATCTGCAAATATAATGTATGAACCTCTAGCACATTGCATACCGTGTGTAACAGCGCCACCTTTACCTCTATTTTTCTCAAATTTAATAACACGGAGTGTATGTGGTGGCAATCCAAATTCCTCCGCTAATTTAATGGCATAATCTGCGGTACCATCTTTAGATCCATCATCAATTATAAGTATCTCAAATAATGTTTGTAATTTTATGTTATCAGTTTGTGATTTCAGATATGTAATGGTTTCTTGAAGCATAATCTTCAATCGTGACGTTTCATTGTAGCATGGTACTACAACTGACAGAATTATTCCATCTTCTGGAGGTGAATTGAAGTCTGGAAGTTTATAAATCTTGTTATCTGTATCATTGGTGGTGTATTTTAATTCGGATGGGAATGGGGAACGTGGGTCATGTGAGAAAGCCCAAATTACTAAATATAGCTGTTAAACAAGGGGGGATAGATAATGAATAATATAATGTTAGTATTCTTATACTTTGTCAAAAAAAGAATCTAATTCAGACAAACAAAACACGTACTGTCGCAATGATCACTATAACGGCAATCAGGATATAAGTGCCCAACATCTATAAATAGGCCTCAAAAAAATCAATTTTTTCTTGTTTCAAAAAAAAAAAAAGAAAGAAAGAAAGAAAAAAAGAAAAGAAAAAAGAGAAAAAGAAAGAAAAAGAATGATTAAAAATGTTCAAAGAACTTCTGTCATTAATCAACTACCTTCAACAAAAAAGTTTAATCAAAATCAGAAACAGAAACAAAACCAAAAAATGCATCTAAATGGAGTTGACGTGTTCCCTTCTGTTTTTCAACAAACGTTTTTATTTTTCAAACAACGTGCGCACGACGATATAATAAGAAGTTAATAATTTGTTACTTTATGTACTAATTTATTAATTTATATAGTGCTATATTATATTAATATGTTACAGGCTTATAAATATAAGGTTATTTTATTGTTTTTTGTCTTTTAATTTTCTTTTTTTTTTTGGATGTTTGATTGATGTTTTTCGTTTTTGCATTATTGGCGTTGCATACTCAGTTGTCTTGTGATGATACGACCGTTGTCTAAAAATGCCTGCACAAGATCAATGTAATACAAAGGATCATCCATGACAGAATCCATACTTCGAAGTAACGCTTGCGTATTTATTTCTAACTCTAACTCATATTTCGGAATACGATTGTTCTTTTCCCTAATTTTAGTCAAATCTATTCTTGTAGATGTCGCTTGATGGATATAACTAATACGCTCTTTCTCTCTTTCCATTGTAACACGTTTTTTGAAAATTTCAAACGCAGCATCATTCAATTCCTTTGGAAGTTCAAGTGATAATGTAAACCGTAAATCAAAAAGTGTGTTTGGGAAATGTAAATATAAATCAGAGATACGCTGCTTAGTTATACTATTGGTTTTTCTTTTCGTTTTAATATCTAAACTAACACGGCCCGATATTGGTCTATCATTTCTACGTGAATCACTTGCAATTAAGTCAACGACATGTGAATTTTCAATAATAAATTTATTATTTAATTCGCCCCTACCTTGCTTTTGTTGCTCTGCTGCTTCTTGAATTAGTTTGTTCATAAATGTTTTTGTATCATTATAGTTTTCAAGTGTAATCCCTGGCTTAAAAAAACATTCTTGATTAACAAAATCGGTTGATATAACACATTCAGTATTTACAGGTAATTGAATACGACGATCTTTGACTTTGTCCCAGATGTTACCCAATTTCAACTCTAATTCAATATAATCTTGTACATTTGGTACATCCAAATAATCTTGTTTAACACCTTCAACGTTGGCCCATATCCATTCGGTTACGAGTTTGTTAAAATCATTACGTGGAATTGACCCAGTCAATGATGGAATATTAAGTTTGGAAGCATTGGTAAGAGATGATTCGTTCTTTGCACTACGTATTTCATTGCTGCTGATTGCTGTAGAACGAGTAATAGTCGGAATATAATCTTGTGCCCATGTAGGTTTGGTTCTGTATCGCTTGGGTTTACCTTCAACCATTGTATCTACCTCCTCCTTTTTTTTAAGCTCTTCAAGTTTCTGTATTTGAGCATGAAGTTTCATTTCTGGTTCACCGTTTTCAACCTCATGTATCACTTCTTTTCCTGCAGTTTCTTCAGTTATTTTCCCATCTGATGTTGTTGCCTTATCTTCGCTTCTATTTGAAGAGGTTTGGATTCGTGTAATTTCTAGATTTTCTTCATTGGTTAATGAACTAATACTATTTCTGTCTTTGATGCGAGTAGTATCATTCTCTAATTGGCTTTCAGTAACATTTAAGGTCTGAAATGCCGATTGAACGCCTTCTTCTTTTGGTTTAATGTCAAGAGCTCTCTCGTTAGACTCCTGGAATACTAATTCTCTCTGTTCATCTGTAGGTATTCCATCTGACTCTGATGACTTAGGTAGTGGCAACTCTCTAACAGGTGGGATGTTGGAATCATCATTGCCCTCGATAGATTTAAGATTCTTATTGTTATCAGGATTACTACTTTCATCGTTGTTATTATCATTATCGTTCATCAAACTATGAATGGAAAGTCTTGGTTGTGATTGTCTCTTCTGTAAGGGTATGTTTGAAGGAGTACTTTCGTCATCGCTTGTTCTAGAAATCAAATTTTTCAAATCCATTTCAACTTATTGTAAAATAAAAGGAGGTGGTCACTTCTTTATTGTAATATAGCTTTATTCAATGAACAGTAACCCTTGAATACAGACTTTGTTATTAAATCATCTCTTCATCGTAATAAACATGTCAATAAAAAAAGATTACGCGCACTATTATTGACAATGTGCACACAGTTAATGTTGGCAGCAACAGAAATCATGTCGTATCTTCTCATGTTCATGTTCATGTTCATGTTCATGTTCACTAAATATTATTGTTGGTTGGGTAGTTTTATCTATTTATCTTTGTAACTATATAGCATGTTGTGTGCATGTTTTGCAATCTTACAATCGCACGCAACGATTATATCCTTAATGTCTACAATCATATACTCAGTTTCATGGTTGGCATAATCAGTGTCATCAAATAGAGCCATAGAGATGTTCTTGTCTGAATATGCAAAGGTATCTGGTTCTCGTGTCACTTGTCTAGACAGTGAATTGGATAAAGAGTATAAATGAGGTGTTTTGAAATCAATTTCTGATTCTTTGTGCTTATTGTTGAGGCTGTATGATTCATGGGACTCTTGTCTTAGCAAATGTACTTTTTGATTCTTATTTGATAGATTTATTGTATTATCTTCTTCGATGGTTGCGGGAACATTCGCATTATTTAATTTGTGTGATAAAGAATCTGTAAAATTTTCAGAAGAAGGACCTGTGAATAATGAATTATATTTTTGTGATATAACTCCTGTGGTTGGAATGTCATCCCATAAACTATGGTTGATCTGCTTCTGTTCGGTATACTCCTGATCAGAGCCTAATGCAACTTTAAAATTCATTTCTTTGGAATGTCTGTGTCTAAAAAAGTTACATTCATAGATTTTTTCATTCAAACACATTTCAATATTTTGAAAAAATTTATTATGAAACAGTTTTGGTAATGTCATTCTTGTCTTGGGGTTGGGATCACAGAGTCTCCAAAATAAATATATGAAATGCGGGTCGTTTCCATGTGGTTCGCTGAATACTCCTGATTTGGGTATTTTATTACTATTATCTTCTGTAAATGTTGAATTGGCCTCCACAAATCGAACATATTCCTTTTGATAAAGTTGAAAACCTGCATCTGAATCTTTAGCATCATTAAATGGTATTTTTCCCATCACTATTACAAATAAAGTTATTCCAAGTGACCAATAATCAAAATAAAATGGGCAATAGGGTGGACGCGTTCCTGTATCTAATAACTTAAACCTAGAAACTTCGGGCGGTTGATATGGTGGTGTACCTAGTCTTTTTGTTTGATAACAAACTTTACTTCTAAAATTACCTCGTTCTGTGTGGCCCACTTCGGAACACCCATAATCTGTTATTTTCATAAGTCCATTCCTTGCAACCAAGACATTATCGATTTTTATATCGAGATGTGCAATATCTTGTTCGTGAATATACTTCAAGCCAAAACAAATTTGTTTAAAAATACACATCTTTTCAGTGAAAGGAACCTTCGTCCACTGTAATGACTTGATTAATTTGAATAAATCGTATTCATGGTAATCCATTATCATTCCCCATGCCCTTTGTAGTGTTATTGGTAACTGAAGTAAATCATAACATTTAACAGCATGTAAATTATGCAAAGTTCGGGTTAGTATATACTCCGATGCCACCCTACTATAATACTTTCTTTGTGGTTCATCAGAATATATTGAAAATTTCTTCAATGCAAAAACATGAGATTTGGAGGGTTCGTTTTTTAAATATACCCTTTTAATCGTTGCAGAACCACCAAAACCGATATCTTTATCGGCAATTTCATATTTTTCTTCGAGGTTCTGTATTGACTGTTGATACATGGATGGAAGAAATTCATTTGGATTTGAAAGAGGATTACTTAGCATCAATTCGCTCTCTCTTTTACCGTTCCCATTCCCAAATATTGATTCAATATTTGAAATCTCGTGATAACTAAATATACCATAAGGGTTATATTGCAGTTTGGGACTCCCCGGAGCTGAGATCGTTCTGCTTCGAGCTCTTGCTGAATTCAAATTCGAAGGTTTTAATTTATGATTATTTGTAACTATCCCATTTTCCGTAATTTTTCGTGCTTCCAACTGAATAGGTAATTTTAAGTGGTTTTCCTTTGTTAAATTGATTTTATCTCCGGATTTAACAATTGCCTCTTTGGTGTTGGTAGTGAATAACCTGGTTGGATTGACCTTGGATGCAATTTTTTTCAAGACACCTTTGTGCTCTAATTTTGGTGATGTGGGTCCGTTCAATTTGGACATGGCTTGTGCAATCAATTGTTTGCAATTGCATAACTTTCAAGAGAAATTTTATAAAAATAAAAACAGAAAACATGCACATTACGTACAATACCTTTAAACACTCACCCCGTGCCCTTCAAGAAAAAATTGGTTCCGAAGTATTTCGTCATATATGCGCCATGTGCGGCGGCGGCGGCGGAAATCTATAAGAGGAAAATAAGTTCAGAATAATAGAGGAAAATGTAGCTCCAGATAAGTCTTTGACTCACAAATTCAAGGATGTTTCTTCGGCATCGGTATTTACCTATGATTCTGCTGGCACATTTTTATATATCAGTGTCTTTAAAAGCGAATGTACAGCTAAAATAGAAATTGTAGAGATATAATGAATAGCCCGTATCATCTAAACTCTATAATGTTAAATACCATTTGAAGCTATACTCTCAAATTTTACAAACAATATATTTGTAAAATTAAGTGCTAATGGTAAAATAGTTAAAATATTTTATTTAACCCACTTCACTTTTTGTATTATTGTTCTCGAATTATTTTCCTGTTGATTGTTAATTTGTAAATTTAAGAAAGTTAACCCCTATTATTGATTTATTTTATTTTCTTTATTATTTTACAACATACATTTAGTTTTGTTTGTAATTCTAGTTAAATTTGTCAAATTGCTGAAACCTTGCAGTTGAAGATATTTTAGAAGTATTTTTTAAGGACTTATTGATACTTGTAAAGTATAAAGTTACGGTTAAATTTTTTAATTTCACGAAAGTATAAGTTTATAACAAAAGAATGATAGATACAGATGCTTCAATTATTCTTTTCTATTCACTAATTAATATATATAAAGGAATATCCTCACTTATATATCGCCCAAAAATTATTTTGTAATTGTTTATTATTTTCAAACAGGTGAGATGACTGAATTAAGATAACAACCTAATGTATATAATGAATTCTTTTTTTTCATTCTTAATCAGGTATTAATTAAGAGATATACAATGCGCAATCTTGTGCATGATAAAATAAATCATAAACAAGTCATTATCGCAAAAAGATTTTACTTCTAGATGATGCGACATTATGCATTTACCTCTTGCTAAAGCTGACTTACCCCTCAAATAACAACAACGTTAAATAGCAGCGATACTTACTTGTGTGTTGAATATGCAATATATTGTATATTAAACTAAACTAGATAATATCCTCATATTTTAAAAAGTAAAAAATAACTATTAAATACTAATGGAATGATCATTTTATTTTTAGTTGGCCTTAATTTAAAGAGTAATGCAATATCTTAAAGCACATTGTTTGGCTTATTGAAGCTAGTATTTTGTGAATTTCATGGCCACTAATAATTCTTACAAAAATCTTAACTGATATCTATATTTTTCAAAAGCCCAGGAGCCATTAGAAAAAAATCCAAAAAAATTAGCACGTGATCTTAGCAGATACGGATTACATTATTTTTTTATCTCAACGTCAGTTGGTACATTAGCTCAGAGGTTTAGAGCATCGTGCTTATAGTCGTAATTTTGACGTCTATGCTTACGTCACGAAACCGTTTCAAGAAACGCGATGGTCGCGGGTTCAAACCCCGCATGTACCACTTTTTGAATACTCACCATTTTAGAAAATATAATTTGCCGTTTGGAAAGTGTAGAAGTCTCTTGGAATAACCGTAAAGCTTTAATTTTTTTTCTATTAAGAATTAATTGATAATTTTAAATCACTCATTCTGCCAAATATTTAAAATTTCCCAGACAAAACAGGCATAGATATCAGCCTGTGAAACATTTATTAAATGTGGGTAAATCTACTTTTTTTTTTACAGTTCTTCATATCGACTTTTGCGTTAACACAAGATCAAATATTTCAAGCTGATTGGCAAAGTGTCCATATTGGTGTACCATTCGACTCTCTCCTGATAAATGATAAATTATTGACATTATCTGACCTAGGCGTATTTTCAATTCTTAACTCAACATCTGGGGGCGTTTTATACAGATACCAGTCAGAAACATTACCGATCAAGTCAAATTCTGGTTTGGTTAGGGTGTCAAATGATCAGGTTATTAGCTACTTGAACTTCGACCTGACACCAGATAATTATTATAATTCCAAGCTCCTTTTTTGGAATATTTCAAAACTATCGGCTGAAATTCAATCGGATTTTGATTTTAAAAATAATATTTTGTCTGTTATAGCGGTAGATGATCTAACTTATGTCGTTGACCAACAAAGCATTTCAGTTATTGACGCTCGATCAAATTATAAAATAACCACAATATATGAATCCAATGAATTGATATCTGATGCAAAGACATTCAAATTTTCTTCAGAAAACAGTAATTATGTTTTGCTTGAAATTAATGACGAGTTGTATTATTCCAATTTGAAAAAACTTGAGCTAAAACCGTTTGTTGGATGTTGTCTAGCCGACCTACGTTTCTATGAATCGGTGCCTGGTCTTTTAATTTGCAATGATGAAGATGTTTATGCGTTTGACGACTATGGTGTACAGAAATTGATATCTAATAGTAACATGATCAATGGGAAACTATCAGCCGACTCACTTGTAAATACCCCAGTTGATGATTTTAAGTTGGTTGGCGACTATGTTTTAGTCAACTCTAATCATTTTATTAGTGTTCACAATCATAAATCAACTTCTCTTTCCTCAGATTTTAGATTTGATGTTCCTTTGTCATTATTAAATTCTGTTTATTACTCATACTTTGTTTCAAAAAACAATTCAACAGAAATAAGTTTATTACTTGTATCATCGGATATGGTAGTTGAGTACTACATTAACGGGAAGCTCCAATGGTTTAGTGATCAATCGTTTACAAAAATTATAGACGCTGTCATTATTGATTCAAAGTTGGAATCAACGTTAACTTTAGACGAATTGATTTACGAGACAAATTCCAATATTTTCATCTCCTATATTAGAAGACTTTGCCATAACTATAATTCTTTGTTTGGAAATTCAAGAAGCTTGATGGATGAGGCAAATAAGTTTGGAATGATGAAGAAAATTGTGGCTTTGGCAGAAAATGGGAGAATTGGTGTTTTTAATTTGTTTAAAAATAATGATAGCAGTCCACAATTGATTAACATCTATAATCCTACTATTAAGTTTTCAAAAATTTATCAAATTGATAACAGAGTTTATGGGATTTCTGAATCATCTATTTATGATATAGATATAACGTTAGGAAAAGTATTGCAAACTTCTTCGGATTTCATATCCGACCATTTTAAGCTTATTACATACGGAGATTTGGAGATTGATCTCGTAGGGACTACCGAACCCGAATTTCACACTACTTCTTTTTCCAAGAAACAAAACACGATTCAGGGTCATTATATTCTGGACGACCAAGTTGATACATGGAAGTATAGTCCTGAAAACGAAACTATAATATCTTTAGAAAAACGTACTTATGGGAATTCAGATGTTGCCCAAAATGCTATTGTTCTTTCCGATAGATCTCTTCTATACAAGTATCTTGTTCCCAATATTGGAGTAATCACCACCTATTATGAAAAGGAGAAAAATGGAATACTTATGTTTGATCTAAAAAATTTAATTACTGGACAATCGTACGGTAAGTTTTCAAAAGAAGTAAGGTTGGGAATAAAACCCGAATTGGAAGTTCAAGTTGCATTTGAAGAGAATTTTATTGTATTCACAGTTCCTGATAGTAATAGTCCGTTAGACACACAAATTTGTGTGATTGATCTATTTGAAAGCTTGAAGCCAGATGAAAAACTAACTAAAGGCATGTTAAAGTATTCGTCGTTAGAAAATACCGTATTACCATCATTTGCATCACAATGTTTTATCTTAACAGGAACACGCCTAAAAGATCTTGCGATCTCTAAAACTAAACACAATATATCAAACAAGGCCATTATTTTACGTACCTCGTTAGGCCAGATAATTTCTATACCAAAGATTGTTATTGATGGCAGAAGAGATGGTGTTATTGGTGATTTCAAGAATATCAAAAATCAAGGATCGTGTGTACTATTGGAACATGGAAGAACATCTATAGGTTTACCGAAGATTAATTCCAGCAAATATTTTAAATCGGTTTCAAGCAGTTTACCGTATGATGCAATAATTAACTTGAATCCACAGTTTATTTTATCACATTTTAGAAAATTGATAACAAACGATCAAACTAATGGCTATTCACTACTCATGACAGAACCTACAGAACTTGAATCCACCACTTACGTGGTTTCCATTGATGGTGATATTTTTGTCAATGTTTTACGTCCTTCAGGCTCTTTTGATAGATTGACCAGTTCTTTTAATACGAAATTTGTTATTCTCACAATTGTTATCTTATTGACTGGAATTGCATTTGTACGTCCTAAGACTGAAAAGATGAAACTTTTTGGTCTATGGGCTTTATAAATATTTTGTAATACTTGGAAGAATAGATCAATTGCTATTGCATTTACTTATAGATATTTTTTTTTTCTAAAAATTTTTTTAATATAAAGTATATAAAGGAGAAATCTAAGTGTTTAAGTCAATCAAATAATGATCGCAGAAATTGTACTGATAATACCAAGGATCAAAGCTATAGTAATGACGGTGTAGTATAACCACTTTTTTTTAGGTTTACATAATTTCAAGTAGAAAGCACAAGGTAAGACAATGCAAATTAAGGTACATAGTGAGGAACCACTCAAACCGATAATTTTATCAAATTCAGGGTACAAAATTGCTAAAACAACAAACATAAAGTTGACTCCGATTTTGATTAAGGTGCTAGCAACTGTATGCCAATAAGTTCTGGAATTTCCTGATGCTTCAAGTTGTTGGGGTGTAATACCGAACAAAAATTCGGTAATATTAATGATTGGTATTGCATTGATTGGAGTTTTTGCAACTGGAATCAAAGATACAAAAATACTTGCAAGTAAATAAACGAATTTCGGATAACCATTTGTTAAAAGAACAGATTGTGTAATTTCGTTAAGGATACCTGCACCAAACATAAAAAAACCCAAATACGCCATTGACGTATCGGCAAAAAATCCAACGGAATATGTAGTCTTAAGGCATTTCTTGAATTGATGGGGCGATACAAGATCAGCCTTCAATGCAGGAAAAAGAGAATGCGAGCCAAAAGGCCCTAATATGATACCGTAAGAGACAAATAAATTCAATAGTGAAGGTGGGTAGAAATTAGTTTGAACAGGTTCAATTAAAGAACCTGGTGAAGTTTGTTTAAACAATCCACAGAAGAAGATAAGGAACACCAAAGAAATTGTAGAAATTATACCTATCAATGAAATATGCGATAACACACGTAATGGGAAGAAAGAAAATGGTGTCAAAACAAAAAAGGCAATCCATTTGAATTGAATCAATGAAATTGCCGGAAAGAGTGCATTTAACGAATCTGCAAAAAGAACCATCAAAGAGACACCAACCCCTAAAAGTTCAACAGTAAAAAGTAAAGATACAAATAAACGTGCCTTGGGACCAAAAGCTTTATAACCAAGATCAGCATAGGTACAAAGTGAAGGGTCTGTATCCATACAATCGGAAAGCAGGCAAGCTGTCCAATAAGTTATACAGACAGAATATAATAATAATACCGTACCCCAAAGTAAACCAGCATGAACCATTGCCCTTGATAGTGCAAGCAAACCAATACCGATAAGTGCATTAATACAATTAAAAATTGTTTGTGGAACGGTAGATTGTGGAGCAATCATTGTCAATTTTGTACCATCTTGAGTTTCTATTTGACGAACAACAATTGACTCATTATCATTTGATATTACACTTGTTAAAGCATTTCCTTGTCCTGGAAATAATGAAGAAGCAAAGGAGGGTTGCCTAGAAGCCACGTAATCGGTAAATTGGTGATCAATAAATGAGTGCTGATCATCAATCGCAGCTTCATCAAACGCATTCGATGGATGATGAATAGCTGGTTTCACCGCAAAAACTGTTGATATTTTTCTACCCATTGGCGAAGGAGTAAAAGTAATTGGATCAATAAGTTCTTCGTCATCTTTGAAAAATGATCTTGAAGCTTTTATTCTAGGCTCTATGGATATGGAACGAAAAGATTGGGCTCTTTGATATGAATTCGCAAAGGCAGATAAAGAGTTCAAATTTCCAGGAGATGCACCTGATAAAAAATACATAGAAGGCGATCTTCTTGTAGAACGATCTGGAATTGGGATTGCCTGATATGAGGTACTTATTCGATGTGCCTGGTTTTGGTTTAATGCATTGTTGTTGTTGTTGTTGTTGTTGTTGTTATTGCTGCTTTTATTATTATGATTATGAATATTGGAACTCAATGGAGAGTATGGAGTTGGAAAATCCTCTGACATCTGCCAAATGCTATTCACCGGTCTATAAATGTAATTATTATATTAGTATAAAACTAAAAAACAGAATATGATGCATCCAATCGTTAAAACTAAGGAATCAAATCTCCTATCAACGACATTTCAGCAGCACGCTCTAAAAAAGGCAAGTTTACCGACTCGAGAGTAGAAATTCGAGAAAATCGAAGCAGACGCCATTTTATTTTTTTTATTTTTATTTTTATTCTTTTTTTCATATTTGTCTATGATTCGAAGACCACTATTGTCTGTTTTGAACAATTTTAGGTGCTTGAGTCTTTCGGTTATTTTATCAACGTTTTGACGCCCTCCTCAAAAGATGAAAGTGTCTTATTCCTTACTTGCAGTCACACCATTTATTTTGCAAATTGCTTCTGCAGTTTATGTGGATACAAAGTTAGCACCAAAGACTACATTTTTGAACACTGAAACTTTGTCTGTTGAAGCGCCCAGTACTACTATTCTTGTTAAGAGAGAAGCAGAGCCAAGAAAGGCAATTGTGAACAAAGCTTGGCTTAAAGACGAATCTGAACGTGTTCATGGGACCGAACAAGAAACACCAAAACCTTGGATCAGAACAATTTATGGAACCGTGAAGGAAGTTGTCACTCCATATGTTGTTGGAGGTGTTACATTTGCAGCCAAGCAACCGGAAACTACTGATGGCCTTGAACCATGGATTTCTCTTAAAAATGATGGTTTACCAAAGACAATTACACCAAAACTTAAAAATGGTAAAATTGCAAATGGCTTTCCAGATGTCAGTACTTATTTTCAAACCGCAACAACGGTGATCCATCATCAAAGTATGCTTCAAGCACACAATTTGAATGAAGATGACACTGTTGAAGAAGTTTTGATGGTCGATGAAGATGATACTTATGTCAAACTCAGTCCACTTCAAAGATGTACACCTGATTATTACTATAAGAAAGGTATTGCGAATATGGAACTTTCTGATCCTTTCTGTTCTCCAAGAGACCATGAAAAGATGAGAGTTGGGCTCACCTACTTTATTACATGGTATTCAAGATATTTTGAAGACGTCGAGAATGTTAGATTTCATTATGCCTTTGTCAATGAAAAATCTCACGACAAAGGTTTCGACAAGAGAGATCTTTTTAGTGATTCATTAAAAGATATTGATACTGAAATTGAGGAACTTTCCGGAAATATTGATTTTAAAGGTGCTGTTCACGGTGCATTTTATTCATCTGATTGGGTTAGTAACAAAAATGGTTGGTTCTCACTTGAAGTTGACAAAAAATGGTTGAACAATAAGGTCTATAAAAAAGTGGTCATTGCGATGCAGCCTGATAATGTTAGTGATGAAGAATTTTCAATTTTGGATGCACCACATTTATTTGCAACTTTTCAATTAAGAGAGAGAATAGGAAAGAATACTGCGGAAATGCGTAAATTACAAGATCAAGCAGGTACAAATGATGACGTTTATTACGTTATTGCCTCCATCCCTACAGTTGTCTTAATTGCTGTTTTGTTCATGTACTTATTTCTCTATTTGAATCGTAGTCATAGAGATCTATCCCATATCAAAAAACCAAAGAGAAGTAGATATGGTAATCAAGGTAAATACAATATTCCAATCGCCCTTACTGATATCCACAAACCGGGAAAACAATCCTAATGAATTACAATCTCATTAATCTATCAAATGTATATAATTTTTTGAAAAAATAATATAACATAACATAACAGAAATAAAAAGTATAAATTTTCTAAATGAAAATACTAAATACCAAACAAAGAAAATAAAAAGATTTGCATTATGATAACAGTTCAATTTTTGCGCAGATTCATTTATCAGCATCAATGCAATTATTGTCATTATCACATAATAATGCCAAAACAATAACTGATCATGAAAAGACGCACAAATTAGTTACTACATTTTTGACTTTTGCTGCGTCAGATACGGTTCATACAGCCCCATTTTTTTTAATAGATTACTTTTGGTACTGGCAGTAAAAAAAAAAGAACATGTTCTTATTACCGTAAATTTAATGACATAATTTCGTGAAAATGGTTAGAAAGAGTTTATTGGCGAACTAAACATATTAATTTCAGAAGAGAGTAAATTGTCTTTATTTTCGTGTTTTTGCTTAAAAGATTCAAAGCAACACACAAAAATTCTATTATTCTGTAGATACAAATATAATCTAATCACATTTCTCTATTTTAAGATATAAGGCACCTCAAATTTGTCAAAGTTTTTCACCATACTAATTTCCTCAAGAATATCTTACAGTGTATAAAACAATACTGTTTTAACAAAAAAGATGAAAGTTCCTTAAGAAAAACCACAAGATATTTTTTTGAGGCTGTTAATAAAACAAGTAACTATAACTCAAGATTATAATTATTTGATAATCTAATCGGTTCTCGTAACATCTCGATGGAACCCATCATTTCGTAGCCAATGTTCTCAGATTATATTATCACAACATTTAAGTATTGAGCATGGAATAATGAATTCTTTTTTGTATGCGCGCGCCTTTGAAAGTGCATTTTAACTGTGTCGTATATAAACATGAATTGGGCAAATGCAAGGCTAACCAAATATATGTAACAATGTTTCTTAGGGTTTAAATATTAAAAGAAAAAGCAACATATATAATTTTATCAATCATGGATGCAGCTACATTACTAGAACACTACACACATGATTTGGCAAATATGCCACAAGAAACACAGTACATGCTTCATGAGCTACAAAAAAAGGACCTGGAATATGATAAAATACTTTCAGAGATACAGAGTGCAGATTCTCAACTGTTTAAATATATCAAACAACATGGAAGCATAATACGACATCCAAAGGAAGAGCTTTTAACGGAGAAAATACGCAAGAACCTTGACCAAGCTAGGAAAATACAAAATGAAAAAGTTTTATTAGCAAACACGGCACTTTTAAGCATTGCTAAGCATGCTGCAAAATTTGAAAGAGATATTAAGAAATTAGTAGATTCAGGTGCAATAGAAAATTGGGATGTAACTGAAAATGATATTGAAATGATTGATGTGAATATGAATAGTACTGCGGTCCCAATAAGTATAGGCAGTCCAAGTTCATTTAGTGCAGGAACGCCACCAGTATCTGGCGATAGAACAACTGGTGATGTTACTGAATTGACCGCGAAATTCAATCATTCTTCATTAGATACAAAAATTCAACGTCCACCGAAAAAATCATCAAGAGGAATGACTCCAACATCTGTTTCGTCTATGGATGATACTACACTCAGTACGAAACAATCAGCGCATACTAGAAGGCGTGATGTTACCGCCGGAACTATAATCAAAGGCCCAAATAGACGAGTAATAGGTGCCGTTAAAGGACTAGGAGGAAATGAGAATAGTGGAGCGGGCGAAGATGACGAATTATATTGTTTTTGTCAACAAGTATCATACGGTGCCATGGTCGCTTGTGATAATCCTAATTGTAAATACGAATGGTTTCATTATGAATGTGTTGGTTTGAAAGAACCACCAGTTGGTGTATGGTTTTGCCCTGACTGTCGGAAAGGGGTGAAGAAAGATCCGAAAAAGGAAGAAAAGAAGAAATTGTAACATTATTTAATTAGATTAATATACAATAGGCAAGGAATTTCTCAATATATTGAAGGGAATTTTTTTCATTAAAAGAATTCAACATAGTCTTTTATTAGTTTTTTTGTTGACGTTCAGAGAGTTTGAGCGGAACTTTAAACCCTATGATAGCACTGCCATGTTGAATACTATTGATAATGGTTTAATTATTGATCGGAGAAAGTATATTGTTATTTGCGTACATGTTTATGGACCATTTTATCTATAGGGAGCCCAGTTTTTCTCTTGATTGATCTGCATTATAAAAAGATTATCGAAATATCTAATATGTACGAACGAATTAAAACCATAATTTAAAATATTTTTCATAATTTGATAAACGCACGACATATACGCAAATTATAGTTGAAATAGATATATATAAAATTAAGGGTTAAAATTTGGTTATATACGACTATTAATATATATAAGATATAATAAGGTAAAATAAAGTAACGGTTAATAAACATAAATAATGCATGTCGACAACACACCAACCAAAAGGATGGTGAATATTCTTGTATCAATTATTCGAGCGACCATCGACGCTACTGATGTATATCACATTAGCCAAACAATTTTCCGTTTTTTTTTTTCTTTTTTTTTTTTTTCTTTTTGTAAAAAGATCAAATAACAACAAACTGAAAACTTTTGTGGCGGTCACGTGCTGTTTTAAGCGAAAGAAAAAAAAAAATAAAAAGATGAAAAAATTTTTTTTACATGAAAAATTTAGTACCTAAACGAATTCTTTGTAAGAGTAATATTTTAATTAAAGAAAGG
Source organism: Pichia sporocuriosa (assembly GCA_030574275.1). NCBI lineage: Eukaryota > Fungi > Ascomycota > Pichiomycetes > Pichiales > Pichiaceae > Pichia > Pichia sporocuriosa. Next base: position 87,998 of record JAJMES010000002.1, read on the forward strand.
ATAACAAGGTATATTAAAGGCATAGATTAGCAAATACACAATGAAGACCTCCATAATAAATTTAGATACTTTGATTAACGATCCGACAATATTATTCAGTCAAAGGTCAAAAGAAGAAGACACATTAAATTGTGATTCTTTACTTAAAAGTTTGAAAGATATTGTTGATCCAGTCATTGCAACAAATGAAAACAGCGTTTTGGATGAAATATATGTCGACGGTTTAGATGCAACACAAGTTTGGGCTCAAGTTAAAATGGTATTTGATGGTATTGAAAAAAATATATGGAACGATATTACTGATTTCAAGTCTGAAGGATTATACAATGATGATGGACAACTTGAATCCTCAGATGACGAGGAAATTTCAGAAGACGGTGAGCTGGCATTGGGAGAAATGGAAGAAGGAAGTGAACAGGAATTGGAGGAAGATGAAATAGAATCAGGAAACGAAGAAGAAGCATCAGGTGCAGAATCGGAGGAAGACTTAATAGAAGGGAAAGAAGTTGACAATACAGAAGATGAAGCAGAATCCAAAAATGAATCTGACGAAGAAGAAATTGTAGATGATACTAGCTCCAATAATGACCATGGTCTTAATGATGGATTTTTTGAACTTGATGATTACAAACGTCAAGTTCTTGCACTTGAAGATGCTGATGGCCTTGAGAGTGATGGTGAAGAAGTTGATCTTTTTGCAGATTTGGATGACGATGATGATGATGACGAAATGTACACATACGATGACTTTTTTGATCCTCAAAAGGGAAAAACCAAGGGAAATATTGGACAATCAAAAAAAGTTAATGGCACTAAATCATTTAAAAAGGGAAAACATGCGGATCTTGGCGAAGAAGAGTATGATGCTGCATATAATTTAGCTCAATCAGATTTGTATGGTGAAGATGGAGAAAATGAAGAGGAGGATGAAGACGATGAAGAAAGAGCGGACGTAAAAGAAATGCCAAGGGAAGAACGACTTTCAACCTTTGAAAAGCAACAACGTGAACTTCAAAGAGAAATTGCAGAACTCGAAGCAGAATCCATTGCTGAAAAAAAATGGACGATGAAAGGTGAAGTTAGTGGAAAGCAAAGGGATTCTGATACATTACTTGAAGAAGAATTAGAATTTGATCGTACTGCTAAACCAGTACCTATAATTACACAAGAGACCACAGAAACCATAGAAGAAATAATTAAAAGAAGAATTACGAACCAAGAATTCGATGAAGTCCAAAAGAGAATTATATCTGAATTGAATAATTTTAAACCATCAAAGAAGGTTCAAGTTAGTGAAGAAAAATCTACAAAATCACTTGCCGAGCTCTATGAAGATGAAATGGCTAACAAAAATCCAGATGAACAAGTAAATGAAGAGCTTCAACTTGCACATAATGAAATCAGTGAATTATTCAAAGATGTAACATATCAACTCGATTCTCTTTATTCATCTCATTTTGTTCCAAAACCTAAGGAAAAGTTACTTGACGTTCGTATACAAACATCTACTATAGCTATGGAAGATGCACAGCCACTGACCATGGCCACAAGTAATACTTTGGCACCACAAGAAATCTATAAAATTGGAGCAAAAGTGGGCAAAGATGAAGTTGTTCTTAGATCCGGTGTTGTTATGGCAAAGGCAGAGCTTGAGAGAGATGATAAACAAAGATTGCACAGAGCTAGAAAAAGAAAGCAACATTTACAAAGTAAGGATGAGTCAATTAAGAAGAAGAAAGTGGAGACTAATCAACTATAGGATAATATATATTATGTATAATTTTCTATTTATAGTTTAAGGACTATGAGTAATTCATGTAATAAAAATTTATTGTTATAACTTCACTGGTTATACGAGATAGGATCGTCTGGTTAGTCAGGCATAACATTAATATAGTATTAGGCAATCCTTAAATAGATGCGCCATACCAAAATTTGCAGGCAACAGCTAAATATAATCCGTACACCTCGCGGACAGGAAGCTACACCTAACTTCGCCACAAATCTGTAGGTGGATATAAGACTATTCGTGACACCCCCTCTTCTAAAAGTGAGGAAAATATTCAAGATATTTCAGATATTTTATTATTATTATCATTAATTAAACTTATATAGATTACGGGTTAGAACCACCCCTAATAACAATTCAATAAAATATATGAAAACGGCTTGAAAATATCTCAATAGATCCGACTGGAGAAAGAGAAATTTCAACCCCACCCCCACTTCCATCTAAATGCCGAAAAGCGGGGGTGAAAAACGGCGAGCTCCTTTACTAAGCATAAAAGTTTTAAAATGGAAATTTTTTAATTTTTCAAATTTGTAAGTAGCCAAAAACTCCTTATATTGTTTCACCAATAAAAGAAACCGGGCGAAATATAATATAATATAAAAATAATATTTGTAAAGTTAAATCAGCACCAAGAAATTATTCAATTATATCAGACTTTCACCCCCCCCAATCCTTCTCACATTATACAATCTGTATGGCCCCGGGAATAAGGAAATCTCCATTGCAGTAATACGAAACGAGGAATTACAAGGGGTGTATCGCCCTGTTTCTTTTCCGCTTACTACTTTCGGGCAATCTTTCCGTGGGGAATTATATTGTCTTTTCGGCTCCCCGTCTTCCTTGATCTATCAATTTATACCCTTTTATTGAAAAAATTACATAATATAACCACACATTTTAGGAATATGTTAATTTTTACACTTTATTCTTTCGGATTACATTAGCTCCATCATTATCGGCCCGATGGAACTTTTGAGGGCTAAATATTCCTTGTAAAACTTCAATAATCTTTGAATTCTTTTTTGTAACTTTTTTGGAATTTTTTTCCCCGGTTTTTATTATTAATCAATAATTTCATGTTTGATTCTCCAAATCCTTTTTTTGGTATAAAAAGGCATCCCTTTCCTTTTCAGCGTCTTCAAGATGGATTTCAAAATGTCAGATTTTTTAAACTATAAAATATTTCTATTTTTTAAAAAGGAATATAATTAACGAAACTCCTATCACAAAAATGACTTTCGCATCTGTCGCCTTTCCAATTATCAAAGAAACATACCAACAACCTACTGGTCTTTTCATTAACAATGAATTTGTCAAAGCAAAATCAGGTAAAACTTTTGAAGTTATCTCTCCAATTGATGAATCTTTGATCTGTGAGCTTGAACAAGCCGGTGAAGAAGATGTTGAAATTGCTGTTAGCGCCGCAGCTGAAGCATATAAAACTTGGAGATTTGTCCCACCAAACGAAAAGGGTAAATTACTTAATAAATTAGCTGATATAATGGATGAAAAGAGAGATTTAATTGCAAAAATTGAATCATTAGATAACGGTAAAGCTTTACATTGTGCAAAATATGATGTCAATGTTGTCATTGAATACATTAGATTTTGTGCTGGTTATTGTGATAAAATTGATGGTAGAACCATAAATACTGATCCAGAACACTTCACTTACACCAGAAAGGAACCATTGGGAGTTTGTGGTGCAATCACCCCATGGAATTTCCCATTGTTAATGTTTGCTTGGAAGATTGGTCCAGCTTTAGCAACAGGTAACACAATTGTTTTAAAGCCAGCAAGTGCAACATCCTTATCCAACTTATTCGTCTGTACTTTAATTAAGGAAGCGGGATTCCCAGCAGGTGTTGTTAATGTTGTTCCAGGTTCTGGTAGAGGATGTGGAAATGCCATTTTACAACATCCTAAGATTAAGAAGGTTGCATTTACAGGTTCAACTGGTGTTGGTAAGACTGTTATGAAGGAATGTGCAAATTCTATCAAAAAGGTTACTTTAGAATTAGGTGGTAAATCTCCAAATATGGTTTTTAAGGATTGTGATGTTGCTGATACAATTCAAAACTTAATAACCGGTATCTTTTTTAATGGTGGTGAAGTTTGTTGTGCTGGTTCCAGAATTTATCTTGAAGCTACCGATGAAAAATGGTACAATGACTTCTTACAGAAATTCAAAGAAGCTGTTGAAAAATTAAAAATTGGTAATCCATTTGAAGAAGGAGTTTATCAAGGTGCCCAAACTACTCCAGATCAATTTGAAACCGTTTTAGATTACATCAAGGCTGGTAAAGAGAGCAACCTTAAGTTATTAACTGGTGGTAATAGAATTGGTACCAAGGGTTTTTTTGTTGAACCAACCATTTTTTACGATGTCCCACAAAATTCTACCTTAACCCAAGAAGAAATTTTTGGTCCTGTTGCAGTTGTTTTACCATTTAAATCAGTTGATGAAGTGATTGAAAAAGCTAACGATTCATTGTTTGGTTTAGCTGCAGGTATCCACAGTGAAGATTATAACAAGGTTATCTATGTTAGTGAAAGAGTTGAAGCAGGTATTGTCTGGGTTAATACCTATAACGATTTCCATCCAACAACTCCATTTGGTGGTTACAAAGAATCTGGTATCGGCAGAGAAATGGGCTTAGAAGGTTTTGATAACTATCTTCAAATTAAAGCCGTTAGAACCAAAGTTAAAAAGCCAATTTTATGATGGTCATGGTTTATTTTTATATTTTATTTAGGTTTTGGATTACAGTGTTTTAGTTTAATGGTTTTTTTTAATTATCTCCGATAAGATGAAGGAAAATTGTAGCATTGAGTATTTCCCTCCACAAAATTACAACAACGTGCGCAAAATCAGTTTTCTATTGTTAAACTCCGGGATTTTGTAGATAATTTTTGGAGCCACAGTCTCATAATCGTAACTCAATCAATCTTACGTTTAATTTGTAGTAGTTTGAAACGAATCAATAATAGATTATAAGATGCATTTGCAAAATGTGCTGCCAACACCAATTTTGCTAAATTAATTCACCGATAACTCGATTTTTCCTATAAGTGCACACCATCAAATTTTCTTAAACGTTTGGGTGGTATGGGACCTTACAAACAAGGCACTGGATTGGACATTCCAACAGAATTTTAATCGCATTTTAAATCAGATAAGGTTTTTGCCCAGGAATAGTGAAAGGTATCAAATTGAATAAGCTGTATAGCGTTTAAGAACTGCTTATAATATGTTACCACAAAAAAAATCTGGATGTATATGGCCCATTAGGTTTTGTTCCAGATTGCGAATCGTTTATTCTCAGCTTAACTTGATTGGAAATGGGAACAAACGAGGGAGGTACCAATGAATTTCAAACAATGTATAATTTTGTTAAAGAAATAAACATTAAATATGGACATTTGATTGAAAGAAATGAATGAACAATACAAGTTTTTAGTGCGTCAAAAGCAAATATGTATAGATTTTGACATGTAGTTTGGTAAAGTTTTTTTTCAAAACCACCGAAGAAGAAAAATCAGCCAATTTTTAAGATAATTGCTTTAGAAGATATATATTGGGGCGAACACTTTAGCAATATCAACTAGCTGTAAAAAATACATAAAGCATGATGTTTAGATGTTACACACACACTTTTTGGATTAGATGTTAATCGAGCATTTGAATTGAATGCAATTGGTAGTAGTACTTTGATTAAATACATTTGTTGAACTGGAATATTCCAGAAATTTTAAGCTTTCGCATGATGATGCAACAGCTAATCCAGGTTTTTTCGATTCAGATCGAGTTTATTATCAAATTATGCAAAAAAGAAAAGAAAAGATAAGAAAAGGATGAAAAAGTGCAAAACTAATTTTTTTATTTTTACTCATGATTCAGAGTTATTATGAATGCATTAGGGCTTTTAAAACATCAAGTATATTTAGGGTAAATGGTCCATTTAGCATTTGTAAAAAAAATGTAAAACAATAAAAAAAAATTGGCCCTTCACTGTGGTTGGAAGGATCTATACAAAGAAAACCTATTAACAACAGCCTAATACATATTGATACTGTGTTAAAGGCACCACATAACAAAACCATGCATTTATCGGCTGCCGTAATTTCATTTTAATTTCGCACCTTTTTAGACGATGCTATATATAGATGTAGAGAAATGCAGAATTTTTATTGCGTACATGGTGATGGACCGCTACACGTCAATATTGGTGGCTTTTAATAATTTTTTATAATATTTTGCTGAATTATTATTTTGGTCTTTTTACAGTTCTGATTGGTGCTGGTGTTTCCAGAATATTATAATATTTTACATAATTACTCATATTGAAACACCTGTTTGAAGATATAAGGTCTCTCATTTATACCCGATACATTCTACAGTAATTACACATTAATCTCCATTATTGTTTAGAAAAAAGATCATAACATCGGGCAAAAGTTTCACATAATGAGTGGATATAATTCTAAAGATTGCAAGAGTTGTCACAAATTTATAACCGATGGGCAAGCTTACAAGTTAGGATCCGACCAATGGCATGTGTCATGTTTTAAATGTTCAAAATGTTCGAAAGAATTAGGTGTTAATTCTAATTTTTTAGTACTAGGAACGGGTGCATTGGTTTGTTCAGATTGTTCTTATACATGTAAATCTTGTGAGAAAAAAATTTATGATTTGGCTATCCTAACTGGTGATTTGGCATATTGCGCTGATTGTTTTAAATGTAAATCATGTAATAAACCAATAGATGATTTGAAATACGCAAGGACATCCAAAGGATTATTTTGCATGCCATGCCATAATATGTTGATGGAAAAAAAGAAAAAATATGAAAGGATGAAAAAGTTAAAAGCATCGAAAGAAGAATCACAAAAGAAATTAGAAGAAATGAAAAAACTTCATAAAAAGAATGATGATAATAATAAAATTAATAATCTTAATGAAAAGGGAAGTCATAAAATTGAAACAGAATCATTGAATAATCTCAAACATTCAAATTCTGGATTGACTACCTTGCCCATAAATATCGAACCAATCGAAGGCAAAAAAGACGTAAATTTATCAACAATTTCCAAACCTCCAGCATATCAGGGTGAAATGAACACTTCTTCAACTTCCACATTTGATGTCGATGATTATGCTGAAAGCAATGAAAGTCAACTTGAAAAAGATGAAATTGCATCTTCAGTTTATAGTAAACAAGATGAAATAAATTCAGAGAAAATTGAAAAGAATGACTCAATTGATAATGAACTAAAGAAAGTTGATTCAAGTCCTATTGAAAAGCTGGATGTTTTCATGGATTACGAACTCAAGTCTCCCAAAACTGAAACAGTGCAATCGACTCCCGTTTTTCCAGAAAGATCAAGTGTAGCCACAATACCTGTTCTGAAACCCGATACGAATAATGATACTCTAAATTACTTTCACCAAGATCATGCGCCATCCGATATTTCAATACCATTAAGATCACCTAGAAGGTATGCACTTTCACCAGTTAGAAATACCACTCAATTTAGAACACCAGAACTAGATTCTCCGAAAAAAAAGGCAAATCCGGTGGATTTAATGTCTCCTCAAAGTTTAAATAGAAGAGCGTTTGTTATTGAGCCCAACGAAGCTGATGCTGGAATTGAGAAGGAACCAGAGAGTTTCATTAATTTAGATGACGAAACTGAGGAAGAGAGCATGATGAGTAATGCTGAAGGTAATGAAGCTAACGCCATTTCAAGCCCACATTTATCAGCATTAAATGATCCTAATCAAGCCAAATTAATGAGCCCAATGAGATATAATACAAGTTCTTTTGACTCAATAGAAGAAAACATAGGCTTAAACATCAAAGGCTTAGCATCTCAAAATGTATCCAGTATTGTTAACTCTACACCAAGCCAATTGATTGAACGTGATCCCCCCCATGAAAATACTATCATGCATACACCCGAACAAACCATTGATGGATTTGATGTGAGCGATAGGAATACACCAAACTCAAAAAAGAAACAGATAGGTGGATTAGGCCGATCACTTACTAAAGTATTTGGTCGTGGTAGAAAATATTCAAATGACTCCAAAGATCATACGACTGAACCACCGACCCCTGAGACTATCACAAAGGTTAGGGCATCTTCTAGCATAAACAATAAATCACCAAGAGGACATGTAAGAACACAATCTGACCATTCTTTTGTTGCATTTTCAACACCACCAATTCCAGTTGGTGCTGGTTATAGTCATACAAGATCGATATCGGAAACTATAACACCTGATGTCAATGATCGAGTTTTAGGAGGAGAAAGGGAGTTGAAATATCTTAAAACGGAAATTAATGCGTTGACTTTATCAAAAGCTACAATTCTTCGTGATATACAAAACTTGAAATCACAACTGAATTCACTTGAATTAGATGTTGCAGAAAGGCAGAAGACTTTAAAAGATTTGGACTTAATGATACAGAACAAAAGAAAATTATCTTTAACCACAACCGACGAAATTTCATTATCGAATAAATCAACCAGTTCCGGTAAGAACTCTTTTAGAGATGAATATGCAAGCGCTAGGGGAATATCCAATGAGAATCTCATGCAACAAGAAACGATACCTTCTTCACTTCCAGCACAACCGTCTTTAGCTCCAGCTTTAGGACCTCCGCCAATGATATCTTCAGTGCCAATATCTACACCACCATCCACATCCTCATTATCTGGATCAATAGCGTACAATCCATACCATCAACCAAGTTCATCATCAGCGTCAAAAGACAAGCGAACTGGTTTTATGAGAAGAATCTTTGGTACTCATTCAACACTAAATAGTGCAAGCAGTGGTCAAAGCAATATCTCATCCGCTCCTATGAGCACACCTACAATAAGTCAACCTATGAATGTTAGACATAATGATGATCATCCTATGAATTTTGGGGATGTATCAAATATAAAAGTAGGAAATAATTTACCGGATAATATACCACATACGACAGGAATGAAACAATCAAGGTCAGCAAACTTCATACAATGGCGGACAAACAATTCTGATAATAATCATAATAACAACGCAAAGAATGTTATCCTCGGCGATAGTAATGATAAAAACATATATAATATGACATTGCAAGAGGTGTCTGATTACGAAGAGAATAATGGAGTTCCATATCTTGTTAAAACATGTATATTTGAGATTGAACACCGTGGTTCAAAAGTTGAGGGTATATATCGTATTAGTGCGTCAACTTCAACAGTTGAAAAGATTGAACAATTTTTTGAAACATTGGATATTAATAATAGCAGTGAAATTGCCAATATGCATTCATTAATCGATGGTGATATTCATGCGTTGGCTGGTTTACTAAAGCGGTATCTGAAAAGAATTCCCGATTCCATCATACCTCAAGATGCTTATAATTCATATGTGAACGTTTCAACTCTTGATAACGATCAAGCACGTATTGCAACGCTTAAAGAGATTGTCTCTAGTTTACCAAGAGCAAATAGACAAACCCTTTTTGCATTGACAAAACATTTGGCGGTTATTGCCGAGAATGAAAAATGGACTAAAATGAATTGCGGATCATTAGCTACAGTTTTTGCACCTACATTAGTGAGACATAATTCATTGCACCCTCATCAGGAAATACAAGACAACAAGGCAAAAACATTGGTGACCGAATTATTGTTTAAAAATTATAAAGTTATTTTTGATAACAAATAGAGAGCATAAATCAAAATTATTGGAATAGAGTTTTTTTTTGTATTTTATTTATTTAGACATATGTAAAAAAGAATAGATTTTTTTTTTGAAGGAAACAACATGTAGTATTATTTCGGAATCAAAAAAACTCTATGTGGAGCTATTAACAATAATTTGGAACGTCTAATAAAAAAATCTAACAAGTTCAGCCCTTTTCACGTATTTTCGTTAATATAGGCATGAAATAATATAATGAACAGGGGATAAGGTTAATCACTAAATGTGATCTCTAATGTGTTTTTACTTCTTTAAAGAACTATATACTTCTTTAAAGAACTATATGCATTCATGAATTTATTTAATTATTTTATTTTCTAATGGTTTATATATACTATAGACAAGAATTAAGTTTTGTTTTGTCAATTGACATTTTTGATTAGAGGACTCTTATACATCTCATATCGTCTATTCCCGACACGCAATAGATGCTCAATGGTAGAAAAATCACGACGAGGAACACTCCTATACTTACCGAACTCCAGATGAATGTATTTCACCCAGTTAGGACGATTTTCCTGCAAAAAAAGAAGTTGATATGTTAGTAATTATATCTTAAAAAATAATTGTAAAATATCAATATAGTTAGATCGTGATACATACCAATGGTTTTTGATGTGTAGCTCTGAGGCAGTTTCTGTATAAGCTTAAAACTTCTGTCTGTAGTCCTGAAAACTTCTTCACCATTCTGTAAATTTCAAATCTGTACACTTTGAATGAAAAAAAGGGGTAATTGAATTATAGAAGAAAAGAGAAGAACGTGCAACAGAAAGGGAAATTAAAAGCTCCACAATTAGTAAGGATCAAGCTCTCGGAAGAGAGTTCGTGAGAGCCGAAAAGGTGTTGAGAAAATTTCATGAGCAAGAGATGTGATGGGTATGGGTGACTATAATTAAGTTGTACAATTTTTTTTTACAAAACAGTTACAAATACAAAAGATACCTGAAGATTTTGATGATGAACAGACAAGATATTTTTTTAAAGTTATTAAATTAATATAAAAGGATTAAATTTATATAACAACGAACCGCTTAGTAGAAAGTAGTTGGTCTCTTTGGAGCGTACAACTTCTTTGCCTTGGTGACTCTGTGTGGGAGTGGGAACTTCAAGTCCTTAGCTAAGAATTGCTTAACATATTGTCTCTTGACATCAGCAGTCTTTTCGATTTCAACAATCTTTAAGATGTGGATTGATCTAAATCTAGCTCTGTGTCTTGCAGCTAAATCAGAGTACATGGTTTCAATAGCACCAACTCTTGAAACATCTCTGTATTCCTTGTACATGTTGTGAGTACCAGATCTTGAATCGTATCTGATCCAGACACCAAAGTTCTTAACAGTGGTTGGCTTAGATTCAGAGATAACGTTCAAAGCAACGATTTCACCAGAAGCCTTCTTAACTTTGTGTAATTTTTGTAAGAAGTACCAGTATCTAGATTTTGCAACAACATCATTTGGAGCAAAAATTCTCATACGGTATAACTTTGGTTCTGGAACGGTTTCAGTTGGAAGTCTTCTACCAATAACTTGGTATTCTCTTAAACGGTTAGCCACTGTAATAAAAAAAAGGGAAAGGGTAAATAAGTTAAAAAAATAAATGTTAGTATTGACAATTTATCATTTGTGATATTTAATGTATTAAGAGAGTATTGATATTAACAAATATATAACAAAATGCATCGAATAAATTGAAGATTGTTTCGTAATCAATAGAATAATATTTTGTTCTTCATAGAGGTAAATGTAAAAAATAATAAAATTTTATTGATTCTTGTTTTTTTTGATCATCGTAATTATCATTGGTTATAATCGGTATACAAAACAAAAGAAAACTGGGTATACATTGCATAGTAAGTGAATTATGCTAGAGCTATTTCAACATTTTTTTAATATCTGATATCATATATATATAAAATAACAAGTATTTATGAGATAATATAATTAAAACTTCTTCAATATTTGTGTTTTATTTTTAAATAGTAATAACAAATCAATATATATTAAATGTATTATTTTCCTTTTCTTTTTCTATTTTTTTTTCTTAATATATTAATACAATAATTCTTAACACATAAATCTTAACACATAAATCTTAACAGTTGATGAATATAACGTATAATTTCAATATAACATACTTTTTGATTAATTTAGAGTTATCTTCTTAACTAAATTCAAAAGATTCTTAGATTTTAATAAGATTGTATAAAGTTGGTAATATAGAAATTGTAAATACTGAAAACTTTTCTTGCGAGAAGCGACGAAACAGCTCCATCCAACCTCCATAGTAAGAGAGGTGCAAATGGTGAGTAGCACAATACACACACACTCTACACACTCTATGGGCTAGTGAATTGCACAGCCGTTTTTTTAATTTTTTTTCAATTTTTTTTTTAATTTTTTTTTTTAATTTTTTAGACTTTTTTTTTTAAAATTTTTTTGATTTTTCTCTAATTTTGGTGCGATAAAATTATTTGTTATTAAAAATTGATAAAATATGAATAATTAATTAGAGGTGCGAAGGTTTAATAAAATAGCAGTGAACTAATGAAAATAAAATTAGAAAAATCAAAAGTTTTTACGCCCATTTCACACGCACGTGATAACCCTTTTGTTTTTACAATTTTAACAATTTTGTTTTTGAATTACGTAAAATCAATTTAATCGTTCCACTCTATGAAATAAAATCAAATAAAAAAAAATACAATAAAATAAAATGTCATTTATTATTATTATTATTCGTTCCGCTCGTATAATTATAAAGTGTATGGTTTTGTTATTCTATTTAATCGCATGATATTTTCGTACCGCCATATTAATATGGCTGTAATAAGAAAGATATAATAATCAATCGTCATTTCCATAATAATTTATAAACAACCAAGTATCCATAACTAAATGATTCAAAATGATAGTTCTATTACCATTATTTGATTGTGTAAAATAAATCTTCTTTTCGTTTCTTTTTTTTTTATCATTGTACAGATTTACCAATCATCAATTACTATGACAGAAGTTTTCAATTCAACTATCCTAGGAAATATAGAGTCACCATCATTCTTAACAGTTGTAGAAAATGTTTTTCAAACTCAACATCAATTAAATTTTATAGAAAAACTTTGGGCTTCTTGGTATGCCTATATGCAAAATGATATTTTAGCAACAGGTTTGTTATTCTTCTTGGCTCATGAGTTATTTTATTTTGGTAGATGCTTACCCTGGTATATTATTGATAAGATTCCTTATTTCAGAAAATGGAAAATTCAACCAACTTATATACCTTCAGATAAAGAACAATGGGAATGTTTAAAATCTGTCCTAAAATCTCATTTCTTAGTTGAAGTATTCCCAATCTGGACTTTCCATCCATTGTGTAAATCTTTAGGTATAAGTGTATCGGTTCCTTTCCCACCTTTGACTACAATGCTTAAAGAATGGGCTTTATTCTTCCTTTTAGAAGATATGTGGCATTATTGGGCTCATAGACTTTTCCATTACGGCCCTTTTTATAAATATATTCACAAACAACATCATAAATATGCTGCTCCTTTTGGTTTAACTGCAGAATATGCTCATCCTATTGAAGTTATTAGTTTAGGTGCTGGTACTGTTGGTTTCCCAATTTTATATGCTTATATTTACAGAGATTTACATTTGTTCACAATAACTTGTTGGGTTATTTTAAGACTTTTCCAAGCTGTTGATTCTCATTCTGGTTATGATTTCCCTTGGTCTTTACATCATTTTGTTCCTTTCTGGGCTGGTGCAGAACATCATGATTTACATCATCATTATTTTATTGGTAACTATGCTTCATCTTTCAGATTTTGGGATTTTTGGCTTGATACTGAAGCTGGCCCTGAAGCGAAGGCCGAAAGAGAAGCAAGAAGAAGGGCTAAAGCTGAAAAACTTGCAAAGAAACAAACTTAAATAAAAACTTAGATTAATTGTAAATGTATAAATACCTCCATATATCTTTATATAGATATTACTTGTCGACCTTTTCTTATCAGTTCACTAAATAACCGAAAAAAAAACGTATGATGCAATCCGTCAATTGAAAAAGAAGAAAAAAACATATCATCAACATCAACACTTTCGCAATCTCACTTCTTATTGCTATATCAAATTAACTTTTTAAGCCTTTATTCCTCTATTGCCTTCCTTTTGTGTACTATATAAAAAGTGAAGAGTCAATCTTTAATTTATTATAAACATCTACATCATCAAAAGTCTTAATTTATTTTTGACCGACTTGCAAAACTTATTGCCCAAGGCTTATTATAAAAGTTTAATAATTTAATTACTAAAATGAATCAGCAAGCAAGGTTTATCTTTTTCATGTTATTATTTCTTTGGCTAATGTCCTCATCTCCCAATTCAGAGGAGAGATATCCTTTAGATATAAATCGAACGTCAATTTTAGAACAATTTCAATCTGAAGTTAATATATCACGAAATGCATTATTATCCGATTATAACTCCGGATACGGGAATATAACTGGTTTCCATTTATCATATCAAGATGCAGTTGATGGTCTTAATATATCTCAATTACCATCATTTAAAACAATAAATGAAAAATTTATAGAAGATGAGAAGTATAGTATATTACCGAATATTGTTAGTCGACGTGCCGCAAATATCTGGAATACGGAGGGCAAATGCATAGAATTACCAGAATCAAGAAATGATACGGATGATGAGAAAACAGGAGTTAAAATTAATTCAGGTGAATTCCCATTGAATATTTCAGGATCTTTGAGAGGAAAATTTAATAAATTATCATTTGAGAAATCTCCACTCACTCCAATACATATGCCTTTACCACATTATTTGTCAAAATTATATCAATACAGATTGGATGAACGTACAAATAGAGAAAATTTACATAAAAATTTTGATGATGATGATACTGATGAGGCTGCTTTGAAACTTCTAACAGATGATGAAATTTCTAATGAGTTGAATACTAGAAGAGAAGGTAATATATCTGAACCTACTGGTAATGTGAAATTGTCGTTTTATAATGCATATCCAGAAATCTCAAATCCAAATGAAAATTCTCATGGTATAGATTTGAACGGTACGTCTCTTCTTGGCTTATCGTTTCAAATGAATGATATCTCTGAGTCTGATCAACATATTCTAACGTTATCAGGCGTCTATCATCAGGATACAGGAAATATAGTTGTAGCTACACGATCAGCAAAATTTGGTGGTATTTATGCAATACCCGAATTGAATCTTGCTCCTGGTATTCACTATAATCAAACTAAATGGGCCTTATTTCAAGATTTCAATTCCACAATAGTTGAAGATATAGAATTCAATAGGATTGAACAATTGGTCGATTCTTCAGATGAATGTGAATATATTGGTTATTTCCATATTGAATCTACAAATCTTACAAAGGAAGAGCTTAAACAAATTGATTACGAATTATTGAATCCAATAGGAAGGCCACATAAAAATGTACCTAATTTGAGACTTTCTTCTGGAATTTTGTATTCTCCAAATTGTGCAATACTTCTTGATATTTCTGCGTCAGAGGGCCCAAGAGATCAAGTACATGACAATAATCTCAAAAGTGTTGTTTTACTTGCTTCATTGGTAGTTTTAACCCAAATATGGATATTAATCAGACAGATGGCAAGAATGAACACTCCTTCAACTTTGTCCAAACCTTCCTTTTGGACAGTTGCAATACTTAATATGACAGATGGTTCTATGTCCGTTGTTTCACTACTTTGCTCAATGATTTTTACTGAGTTATATTTACAGCTTGCAGTTTGTGCTTTTTTGGCCTTTACATGCTCTGCAATTTATGAAATGAAGTTTGCCGTTCAAATATATTGTACGCAATTAAATGAGCGTCCACTTGATTGGAGAACGATGCTGCAGGGAACACCAGCTGACGAAAGAACAGAAAGAACAGGTGCAAATACTGATAATTCAAATAATAACAACGAGGATACACCCAATTTAGCCACACCGCCCATTGCCGGTACTTTGGATGAACAGGCTGTTGGTGCAGAACTTTATACTCGTCATTTTTTTTCAATGCTTGTTTTTTTGTTTGTGCTTTTAAATGTTATTACATGGCCTAAAAAGCAACGTCGTGTATTTGAGTGCATTGTCATAACTATATTCAATTCCTTTTGGGTTCCACAAATTTATAGAAATGTTTTACGTGGATCGAGAAACAGTTTCTCTTGGGAATTTATTATTTGCACTTCGATTTTAAGATTAATTCCAGTTATTTACATCGAGATATTTCCAAATCCATTCAATCACCACAAGGACATTGGTTTTGTCGTGTTTTTAGTTTTGTGGATGTGCTTTCAAGTATCATTTTTGTTACTTCAAGAATTGTTTGGTGCAAGATTTTTCCTGAGTGATAAATATCTACCACAGACATACGATTATCATCCAATTATTACAAAAGGAGATCTAGAGTCCGGATTGAATCTAGATGCTGAAGAACTTGTAAGTGACCGATCATCATCAGTGGATGAAGATTCTAGAAACCTGAAGTATGTTACTGATTGCGCTATCTGTATGCAAAAACTTGAAATTCCTATTTTGAATACTGATACCGGTGAATTTTCACACGCCAATAATGATACCCAATATGATCATACCCGTACTTCTACACAATCTTTATTACCTGGGGCCACAAATATAGGATTTGGTAAGGGTGCCTCAAACTTGATAGCTCGTCGCAAGTATATGGTTACACCGTGTAAACACGTCTTCCATACTGATTGTTTAGAAAATTGGATGATGTACAAGTTACAATGCCCAGTTTGCCGTAACAGCTTACCCCCATTTTAAAAGTATGTAATCTATTTTTTGTCGAAATTTGGATATCTGTCTATAATAATGAGTCATCAACGCTGTTTATTGTATACTTAGAATCAACCGTTTAAAATCGTGTAAAACCGAGTGGTGACTGAAGGTGTCGAGGGTCCTTCAATAAAAGGGATGAAGAAACGATTTCTTGAATAGCGTTACTACTTATCACCAAATTCTAAATTACTCGTCTAAAAGAGAAGAACAATCATAACCAGACGGAACAATAATAATGAAAAACCCTGCTAATAATTTTAAGGCATGTCTTTTTGACATGGATGGCCTACTGCTTGACAGTGAAACAATTTATACAATTTCTTTCTCGGATATTCTTATCAATGAGTTTAAGCGTATGGAGGGATTAACATGGGACGTTAAGATACAATTACAAGGTCTACCTGGTCCCCAGGCATGTCAAGTAGTAATTGATTCATATGGGCTTGGTGGTGAAACTACAGCAGACGAACTTTATGCTTTAACGAGTAAAAAACAAGAAGAATTATGGCCAAGTGTTGGAATTTTGCCTGGTGTAGAAAGTTTGATTAAATATCTGCATACTAAGAAGATTCCAATTTGCGTTTGTACATCATCACATACCGATAAGTTCAAGTTAAAGACTAGTCAGCATGATGCACTTTTTAAATTGTTTGATGGTAACGTTGTTACAGGTGATGATCCAACTATTAAAGGTAAAGGCAAACCACTGCCATTTATTTGGTGGATGGGATTAGATTTATTAAATAGTAAGAATGGTACTAGTATCAAACCTGAAGAATGTTTAGTTTTTGAAGATGCATTGCCAGGATTTGTCAGTGGTAAAAGGTCAGGAGGGTACGTTATTTGGGTCCCTGATCAAAGGGCGTTAGATGTTATCGATAAGGCTGAGATTAGTAAATTAGTTGGTGAAAGTAACGAACATGGTATCATTCTCAAGTCCCTGGAAGGTTTTAAACCAGAACAATATGGTTTATGAATAATGAGAGGTTACGTTATATTGTTTCTTTTCTATATATTGTTTTATTAAGTAAATCAAAGAAAAATAAAATAAAGGGGATACGAATAGATATATATTTATGAATTAGAGTCTAATAAGGTGCATTTGTAAACAAGAAAGAGATTGATTCACCATTGTGTAATCTTCTGATTGCTTCAGCTAAAACACCAGAGATATCAAGAGAGTCTAATTTTGGACATTGCAATAATTTTGATTCAAATGGGACAGTATTTGTACAAACGACTCTCTCTAATCTTGAATTGTTAATATTTTGAATTGCCTTACCACTTAAAATACCATGAGTAACAATTGCAATGACTGCCTTTGCACCATTATCAAGTAAAACATCAGCTGCTTTAGCTAAAGTACCACATGTATCAGCCATATCATCAACGATGATACAAATCTTACCTGTAACATCACCGACTAACACCATTCTACTAACCTCATTAGCACGTGCACGCTCTTTGTGAATTAAGGCAAAGTTTAAATCTAGTTTATCAGCTAAACCAGCTGCTCTTTTTGCACCACCTGCATCGGGAGATATGATTATAGCGTTCTTCATATCTATTTTTTCTTTAATGTATCTAACAACACTTGGTTCAGCATAAAGATTATCAACTGGTGAATCGAAGAAACCTTGAATTTGTGATGCATGTAAATCCATTGTAATAACATGATCACAACCTGCAGTAGTAAGCATATCTGCCATTAACTTAGCAGTAATTGGCGCACGTGATTTATCCTTTCTATCTTGTCTTGCATATGGAAAATTGGGAAGGACAGCTGTAATTCTTCTAGCTGATGCAGCCTTACAAGCATTGATCATAATCAATAATTCGAAAACTTTATCATTAACAGGACCAGCACCGATTTGCATTATAATGTAGATATCTTCATCACGAATAGATTCTCCAATACTAAATAAAACTTCTTTATTTGAATCTCTTTTGAATTCAACAGGTGTAAGTTGTAATCCAAGCCTTTTTGCAACTAGTTCTGCAAGACCACGGTCAATATCTGGAGCCAAAAGTT